>JAPEVC010000352.1:0-24996 GCA_027946555.1 Gnomoniopsis sp. IMI 355080 | reverse complement strand
CCCCCCCCCCGTTTTCTCGACCTGTGATGTGTCCCGGGCGGCAGCAGTAGCACGTTGCAGATGGGATAAGTGGGCTCATTTCGTATAACGGTGTCATGAATCTTTGAAGAGAATAAATTTGAATCGGCCCTCATTATCAGGCAACAAGCGTCAGGGAGAGCAGCTGGCGCTTTGGACGAGGAGCTGTGGAATCAATGTGCTGGAAGGACTGCTGATGTTCACCACGTATTGCGCTCGCTATTGTGTGAGTATGGAGAAATGGATGGAAGCTGAGTTCCTGAAGGTGATGGACGCCTTGATGGAGGTTTGAGATCAATCTGCGGCATGATGCATTTCAAGACGCCCTGTCGCTGTCAAGCGAGCATCCATCGCACAGGACACTCAGACTGCTAATTGCAGTCGACAACATGCCAATTCGGCAGGCCCGGTAAGACAGCATTGGTTCCAGGCTTACACATTCACGACGAAGGACCTAGGTCCTCCGGAAGCATTGTGTCTACCAAAGACTGGACATGGCTCAACATAAGCACTACAGAGCCGTGAAACCTTGAAGATTTGGGAAGGCTGATGGGCGAAACCCTTCAGATTTGGAGGCCAGACTAGGCGAATCCCATAACGATTGCATGGAGCTTCTCTCAGGTGGCGCAAGGCTCTGCCTAGGTATGTTTTATCGCCTAGGGCAAAGCGAAAGGCCTCAGCACGGCACTCAACGCGCATCAAGTTCTCGGCATGAGAGGTCTTACGACACTACTGCGGGACAAACCACGTTGCAGTGCATTCAGCTTCCTCGTTGAGCATCACAGAGCGCTTGGAGAGAAGGCCGCTGCGCTGAGAAATCTAGGAGCGTCTATGGAGGTATTGTTTGGGGTACAGAGAGGGAGAGGTGTTCTAATTATTGGCTTGACCTGGAAATTTAGGGACTGTTGGCTGCTCAAGTGTAATGATCTTAAATCTGAAGAAGCTGCCAAAGTAGGTAGTGGCTGGAGGAACTGGGAAGTGCAACACTGAACGACCGAAGGTCTTGTCCTGACTGAGTGTGCCTCAGGTGACTGGGCATTCTTCAAGCCCCCGTTGCGAAGGTTGTTCTGTGGGGGTCCCTTTAACTTGATGTGCATAGGTACACGTATAGTGTTGAGAGGCTGAAGAAAGGCGCCGATGGAGGCCCGTCAGCGTCCTTGGTGTTTCAGCCACAAAGAGCGTTCATCGTCAGTGCGCATCGATAGTCAGGTCGCGAGGAACAGTTCCAATCCGTTGTCACCCAAGCAGGCCAAGCTAGAAACACGGACTATCTAGGCAGCTGGCAGTCCATGAAGACGACGTAGTCTGATCCGATCTAGATAAAACACCTAGGTAGGTATACTTCGATGTTACGCCATGACCCTTGTCCGAAGCTTGTCATATGGGCGATCCGAGGATCCTCCATTTGCCGATCGAAAGACAAAGTTAGGGTTATTTCTTGGCTTTTTGGCAATTCACTTGAGTGGGCACAAGCCCGTGATGAGATTTATCCCTGCTTTTGCAGAAGCGTAGCAGTGCCTTTCCCTCTCACATAGTAGCAAGACTGGGTGTGGAGGACCGGACTGGGACGCCCCAGTATCTAGTACCAGCCAAAAACGCGCGCCACTGCGACAAATATATCATGTACGGACTACCTGTATGTTTCGGTTCAGGTCCATGCAGACGTCCGAGTGACCGCATGGACGCAGTGCGCCAATTCTAGACCTTGAAGATTTGATTGTATCTTGGGCGACAGAGCAGAAGAGGGGCTAGGTTCGGAAACAGCCTCGCCCCCACCAGCAAAAGCCCATTCCTCCCACTTGAGAGGTCGTCAGCATCAGACTGGCATCATTCAGACGAGATATCAGTCAGGCTCTTCTGACGTAATCCTAGCTGCGCTGATGTCGTGGCATGTGTCCATACTGCCATGATGTATAGTAGCATATAATTTTTCTGCTTTCTTCCATTCCGCGCTGCGTTGTCATGAGTCGCTAGAGCTGTTGATCGCTGCATGCACGGTACCAAAGACGATCCTGATGATCCGAGTGGTCATCAATTACTACCGATTCTGAGTGACAGCGCTCCTTGCGTTGGCAGCCCGGCAGGCCGGCCAACCAGCAAGGTGCGTGTGGGTCTTCCGAAGGGTAGCATGGGCTTGCATGGGGGTTGTCCGAGGGCTATCGCCGCGATCGCCAGGCACGAAAAACTCACATCAGCCTACTTAGAGTTTTCGTTGGCTTGGGCGTGCTTGTCACCCAAAAAGCATAAGCACTGCAACTGATGGGTCCAAGCATCCGGAGTATCATTCGCGACATGCTTCTCGACGTTGTCAGGTTGTCTCTACATAGTAACATGGAATGGATACCTGCATGATGGCATCCCAGAGTAGTTCGGCCGGCACTTCGGAAGCCTCGGGTTACGGACTGCGGCAGTGATGCAACACGTGCAAAAGCTGGATCCCGAGAGGGGGGAAGGGGAGGAGGAGAAACATGGCAGTATGCTGTGTGACGAGGGACAACCAAGGCAGTGTGAGTGAGTGGCCCTCCCATAGACGGATACCTGCTGGCCGTCGGGTTGCCACCACAGCCGCACACGCCTTGTGAGGAAGGCAGGAGGCTTTGTGAAGTCAGCCCTGTGGACTCTACGGGTGGGGTTGGAAAGAAAGAACTCCTCGCAAAAACCGGGCCCGACGGCGTGCAGTTGACGTGACCGCCCCGAAAAGCCATGTGGAATGGATGACGATGCAAAGTGCCCATCGAGCACCGATCAGCACTGCAACGAACAAACCCTTTCCCAGCAACGGTCCCACAACTTCCAAGGTGAGCTTGCAGCGAGGCATTTTGTAACCCGGCCTTTGACATAGGTGCTGCGTAGTGCGACTCGGCATATCACATCACATTACAGCACACGTACGCAAGAAACAGAGAAAAAAAACTCTTACGCTGATGAGGTGCCGCAGTGACAGTGTGTTGTTCCTGCAGTAGCCGCCCAAACAACTGGCTTTTTTCATCAGCGCGTCCGTTTCGTTCAGGGTTGATGGCCGCTTCGGCTGCAGGTACGGAGCACGGCATGTGCTCGCCTGGACCGCAACGAAACAGGCCGAGCGTCGGACCAATCAAGAATGCAACGTTGTGAATGGAACAGGGTCGTTGACGTTTGGCACCAGTGCATCGTCGAATGCACCTAGTCAGCTAGTGAAGGGAAGAGGGGAACGGAAGGGAAGTGAAGGGAAGGAAAGGAAAAACGGTGATTCCAAAAACAAGCTGAATACGGTCAATAGCAATAGCAGGCGATAGTGCGCCTTGGCTGATCTCCTGGCGGCGCAGTTAGAAGACATTTGATGCCGTCAGTCCCAATGCTGCGTCCGCCTTGCAGCCTCTCCAGGTCTTTTTCTTTTTCACATACCAGCATAGGCACCTAAGTTAGTACCGACGTGGAGGGCCCAAATGCGCGGCCTAGGCTCGGGGGAATATGGGAATCTTAAAAAAAGATCCGGCGCTACGCTGACTTGGGGGGCCAACAAAGACACTTGGAGGACAAAGACGTTGGATTTTGAGTCAATCCTTCGATAACCTTGCACCAGTCGACCATCTAGCCCTGTTGCGAGGCCTCTGGACCAAATTTCCTCGTCCCGAGGCGATCAGGGGCGCTTCATCAAACGAGGCGCGACGGCATCAACGCTCGAAAATGAGAACCGCGTATGCGCCAGACAAAAAGACGGGGCCCAGTCATCAAAGCTGAGGTCCATCCATCAGCCACACGAGGCCACCCAAGCATCGGCAAGTGGGATGGGCTGGGCTGGGCGGACTGGACTGGATGGGCTGTGGATTTGGGAACAGGCGCCGGGCCTCTTGTCCTGCAAGATTACTCCAGATTGCTGCCACCACTTTCCAATCAGATGTCATCTTCGACACGCGGCAATGCCCAGCAATTCCACCGGGGATACGACCTGGAGCATTCCCGGCGCAGAGAAGGCCTAGTCCCGCGAAGCCCGTTTTCGAGGCTTTCACAGTCTTGTCATGCTGCTACTGCTGCTGACCGTCTTTTTGGCCTGATCTGGTCCCCTTATTATTACCAACAACACAACACACCGGCCATAGGGGGTACGGAGTACTTGTTGAACTCCACCTCACCGCCAATGACTGACTCCTCACAACGTTGTGCAGTTGGTACTATTTCCAGCTATGTCTCGAAATAGACTCCGAGACTCACAAAGGTGCGTTGTTCAGTCTGCCTTTTCAACGTCTAATAAAAGAGACGGAACGGAACGGGCCTCGGGTGTGAACGTTGTACTCTGTATGTGTTCTCGAAATTGCGCACCGCATCTCTAGTTCATCCCATGTTTTTCTTTGGCTGTTGATCGAACAAAGCCAACCCCAATTTTGCAGCAAAGACACACAGACCGTTTCACTGCTGCCAATGTTTGGCCCCAAGGATACTCGGTGTTTCTTCAGCTGACCGTTTCCTGTTGGTCGTCCTCATTGGCTCCAGGCCTGCACACCATCTCATTGATTCCGACAGGAACAGGAAAAGTTTGGGGCCGATCAGTGGAACTAGCCGCGAAGATCCCTGGTTAGATCCTGGACCCTTGAACGTGTAATTTCCTGGCGCCCCCTTATTGATCCCCACCGGACACTCAATCAAAGTCTAGACTCGCACACACTGTTTTCCCTGTTTTTATTGTGCCCACCCCCTTCACCTCCTCCACCGGCCGACCCTGACTTATTCATTCACTTTTGACCTCGCCGTCTGTGTGTGTCTTTGCCCTCTTTTCCAAGCCTCTTGTTGGTCACCTCTCCTGGGTTTGTCCTCCGTTGTCATCCCACCCACGCTCTTTTGCCAGCACAGAAACAAGGAAACCGAGAAACAAACCCGAATTATACTTTTACTCGCTCCCTACCCTCCTGTCTCGTTCTCCCTCAACCCCGTGTCTCTCCTGTAAACACCAAGACTCGTCACGAGATAACGAAACCCCACACTCTTTTTTCCAAAACCACAATAGAAGAGCAAGTCTCGCCATCAACACACACAAGGACCACCTCATCCACCCACAAACAAGCACATTCGAAATGGCTCGTCTCGCATCTCTCCTCCTCTTGGGCGCCACTGCCGCCTCTGCCCACGCCGGCCACGGTCACGCCCACGCCCACAAGCACAAGCGTGCCGACGGTGACCAGATCTGCGCAACCATCGACGGTTCCTACGTTTGCTGGACGCAGGAGGGCGACTACTACGGAGGTGCCACCACCTCGTCCGCCTCCACCTCCAGTGCCACGCCCACCACCACTCCGGCTGCCGCTGTCAATGTCAACGTCAACGTTGCTGCCACCACGCTCGCAACCTCCACCAAGTCGGCTTCTACTGCTGCCTCGACAGGCGACTCTAGCTCCAGCTCCAGCTCTGACAGCACGACTACCACCAGCGGCTACTTGATTGACACCTACACCGACTTTGGCGATGTCTCATGTATCGCCTCTCGTGCCACCAAGGCCGAGATTGCCCAGGTCGGCAACGTTGGCGGCGACTGCTATGGCAGCAACTTCTTCGTCATCACTGATGCGGATCTCGCTGCCAAGTACGACAACACCATGGCCTTCTCCAACGCTACCGAGGACATGACCTGCTACTACTGGAACAAGGCCACCGCAGATGGCTCCATTGCCGGTTGGTACACCAGCACCGACTCCTACTACACCTTCACTCTGTCCGCTGGCCAGACTGTCTACCTCGCCGCCGCGGACGGTTCCCAGGGCGCGGCTTCTTGCTTCCCTGACAGCACCGGTCTGTTGACCGACTCCAACTCGGCCATTCTGGGTACCTGGACCGAGTTCACCTTCGTCGACGTGTCCACGGCCTGGTCTGCCGCTGATGCCTCCTCCATCATGGCTCAGGACAGCGACAGCACTGTCTATGGTGTTGAGGTGTGCACTGAGGATGGCGCTACTTGCTCTTCCATTGGCGCTGGCATGTCTTCCTACACCAACGCCTTCAGCGCCGCCGAGGCTGCTCTGGACGGCATTGGCATCAACCTCGATGGCACCATGAAGCTCAACATCAACCTCGGCTACAACTAAGCTCTTTCCAGAGCCAGCATAGACTTTTTTCTTCCAGCCGATGGTTCGACTGCGAAATTCGGTTTTTTTGTGGTTCGGCCTGATAGGGGGAACCACCTTGCATTTGGGTCTTGGACAAGCACAGCTTCTTTTGATATCCAACTATCTCGCAACGTCGTCGGGGCCCTCATCTTGATACCATCTAGCACGCCTGTCCGCGTAGCCAGGCCTCCCCACATTTTCTCATCCTGAGCGAGAGTTCACGTTGTCAACTTCTCGATACAAAGTTTTCTCTTGAGGCGTACAAATTACATTGGTTGGCTGGTTTATTATATTTAGCCGGCAGGAGCCGAAAACCTTTTTTTGTCTAGTGTTTATTGATATCAATTGTTGCTCATAAGAACTCAAATGACATTGTGTGTTCCAACTATGACCTGCGGCCTGTTATAAGGGTATGATTTACTTGTGTGATTCTATTATTTGGTCCATGCTCGACTTTTGTGAATCATTTATTCTAGTCATGTCTTTATGCATCAACTACACCCCTTGGTATAATTTTTTTGAGCGAAGAAAAGACCAAGAAACCCAACAAGCATCTTTACTCGCATCACTATGTGGAAAGCGGCGAGGCTTTCTTCGCTGGTGAATTATGAACTCGTGGGCCCCATATCCTTGAAGACGTTCGTCTCATCTTCAAACCTGACTTTACAGTACTATCCTGCCAAATCGCTCACACTCCACTGTCGTTCAGAGTTTTTCTCCCTCCCCTACGACTATTTGAATAAATTTGTTATTTGCAAACTTGATGAACTTGTTCGCTTCTAGTCAAACGGCGGAATGAAGGCTCCACCGCTAGCGAGCTTACTACCCGCCAGCCTAAGCCCAGCGCGGTGGCGCCCAGACATACCCGAAAATGTGTGTTCGTAAGAGCCACACGGCCACTCCCGCAACGCCTGCCGCCCGACGAAGCCCCGTCCGTCATTCACATTCCGATTGTGTTGGCAACCGCTCCATGTGGCAAATCGGTTGCCGCGTCCTGGCTCATGAGACCTTGGGTACGTGAGGTGAGGGTCTTGAACGAAAGTTCATGATCAAAATCGTAGAAAACAGAAACATAGCCTGGGTGGTCACCCAGAGTGTCGACATCCCACTCCTTTCGTATCTCACAACCAGCAGCAGCACCTGTATTCCAACCGTTGGACGCTGATAAAGAAAACGTGTTTCCCGCGCAACAGTCTTAGTGTGCACTAGCTGACTTAGTTTCTGCTCATTCGGACGCGCCGGAATGCGGACCCCTCCGTTTCAAAGACGGCGCCATGATTGAGGCGTAGCGTAAAGCATGCATTCCAGTCGGCTAGGAGTACGCCGAGATTATGTCTGTCTGGGCAGCTCTGAGCCGCCTGCCAGCCGCCTGAGTGTCGAGGCGAAGGATCGAGAAGCTTCTGTGATCATCATGGGAACAGTCAAGATTTTTCGCTATTGGTATAGAGGAGATCGTCGGGGACAGCAAAGCGAATGAGATAGTCCAAAACAGATTATTGCCAGCCGCGCTTTAGTTGGCTGGGTGGCAACTTGCAGTGTTACTATGGTAATCACTCGTTAGGCACAATGGAAGGATATCGCTTGTGATCAAGTTTCCAAGGTCCAATGGTCATGAACTCATGTGCGCCCATGGCCTGAACATGACCCTGGGAACAACAAGACCAAGATGTACAAAATGTTCAAAATATATTACGATCTTCAGAATTGTGCAATACGCAGCCGTGTATTTGCCAGAATAGAAGCTCCAGGAGCAGCTTGAGGCATTAGTATTTGGATTAATTATTACCCCGTGTATTGCAACTCCAGCGGTTGGTTGGCAACAAGAGGGCCAGGCATATTGAGACGCTATTCCGCAACACAAACACATGACTTGTCAGCTAGGACGATACACCACCACATTGACAATGAGCGAGGACACTGTCAAGCAAGTTACTGCAAGAAGACCCATTAAGGAGGCGTATTCCTTTGTACGGCATCGGATACACATGTGCCAAGTCAGATTAGTTCAGATACCTCTCAGAGGCGGTGAATTCTCTTTGACACACTAATGAAAGAGACATATTTACATTTTATTTCGTCCAGCGGTGACCAGCAACAGGACCTCAGGAGAAAGTCGTACACCACTCCCTAGCTTTATGGCAGGGAAATATCTAGAGTATCACCATGTGTGGTAAATAAATAACAAAAACGCCGGTACCCATAGTGCTCGCATCTATTTGCGTAGCCTTCCTTGTTCCACCCATCCGTAGCTCATAATGTGTCTGCCTGTCTCGTCAAGAGTAGTAGCACCCACTTCGCGACTGCGCAGACCAATACATACTTAGGTACTTAAAACTCACCTTCACCCAACATCCCATTACCTAAATATCCTGCATCAAAGATTCAACTGCCCATCTTAGATCTATACCGTCATCTTCTCAATCACCTCTTCTCCCACACTGCTCGACACATCTGTAACACTGCTCGCCGCGCTGGCTCGCCACTCAGTCTCGGTCTCTTCCTGAGTATCCTGCGCATCAATACTGACTCTCCGGCCCAAGTACCTCTCCGCTGGCCACCCTTGCATCGTCCAACCCTTCTCCACCACGTCGCCTCCCATTACCAGCGTGTGCTCCAACAACGCACTGTCACTCTCCATCCTCGCACCGCTCAATAGTCGTGACCCGCTGCGCAGGACACACCTCTCCCCAATCTCCAGCCTGTTCAAGTCGAACTTGCCGCGCGTGTTGATGTGTGCCACCACACTCGCGTCGTCAATCACAGTGCGGTCGCCGATCGTAATGAGATCCGGTTCCGTGAACATGAGACTGGGGCGTCCATTCGCAAACAATGCACAGTTGTCGCCAACGGTGCCGCCTAGCGCGCGGAAATACAACACCAGCCAGTGTGTGCCGGTCAGCATGCCCAGGACACCGTGTCCACGGTAACAGTACCGCCTTAGCTTCTCGATGGTGAGGTAGAGCTGCCAGTTTTGGCAGTAGGGTGACTTGTCCCAGTCGTAATTGCCGGGTTGACGGCGGCCGAGGAGGTGCCATTTCGCACCGATGACGGCGGCAAGGGCGAGGACGGCTTGTAAGGTGGCGAGGAAGGAGATGAGGACGAAAAAGAGAATGTATAGCATCACAGGGTCATACCATTTATCGCGCCCAAGGATATCGTGGTGGTTGCGGAAGATAAGGGCCACTATTTGAATCGCGGAGATGGACGGGATATTCCAGTAAAAGCCGGTGAAGACGGTGATGGCGGCTGAGTACATGATAATAGTGGAGAGACTGTAGACTTTGAACGGTGCTTGCTTCAAATAAAATGCGCGACCAAACGGGGAGGCGTCGTCCGGGTTGAGATCACCGGCAGTGCTGTCTTCTTGGTTCTTGAGCCCCGAAACGGAAACATCGGGCGAGTACTTCGAGTACTTTGAGGTGTAAGCCTCAATGTCCTTTTCAGACCACCCGGAGAAGCGTTTCTCCAATTGTCTCGCTTGCTTGCGCGAGGAACTCGTGCTGGAGCCAGTGCTGAGGCACACAGCATCGCCGTTCTTGGAGCCGACATAAGTACCGCCATCAGCGTAGTACTTATTCCGCCGGGTCAGAGCGCCAGAGCCCATGGTGGTCTTCTCGCCAACCTGGACACCGGGAAGAAGAGTGACGCGGTCAGCAATCATAGCCCGGTCTCCCACCTTGATCGGCTCCGAGCCAAGACCATCAGAAGTCACTAGGTGCGCTCGCGATCCAAATACAACGTCATTGCCAATGTTGAGGAGGTGATAGTCGCCAATGGAGGGGCCAGTACCGGGCCAGTAGACGCGCCTTCCGACACGGCCGCCCAGTAGACGGATCGCAATGGAGGTACCCTCGTAGTGCTGGCCCATGAGCTCTGTCATTTCATGCAGTCTCTTAGCCGAGTACAAGGACTTGATGAATGACATGCGCCACGTCGCAATCTGACCTCTGCCCTTGGCTGGACCGGGCTTTTGCTCCCCAAACAGCGCGTCCATAATCCACTTCATCAGCAGCGTAAAGCCAAACAAGATGAAGGGGCTGACAGCGATACGAAGGACAAGTGCCAGATAGTGGAAGCCGACACGCCTTGATCCAGCGAACCATTGAACTGCAATTCCGAGTCAGCGATAATTCCAAACAGACATTTGCAAAAGAAACTCCTTCAGATACTTACGGATACTGTACACAGGCGTCTCGGTGTCGATAGGCTCCGAAATGACCAGACCGAGCAGCCCAAGGAACCATGGAATCAGCGAGATGATCCACCCGATCGTCGCCAGCGGCTTGGTAATCAGCCAATCCAGCGCCCAGTGTGCACCCGGAATGCTCGACAGCAAGAGATCGCGATTAGACTCATCGGCGTCGTCCTTCTCCCAGCTCGAGGAGTTGGCACCGATACACACGCCCTCAGGCACGTACGTACCAGGCGCCACAATACTCGACATGCCGACAGTCGCATTACGTCCGACACGAATGCGACCCAGGTACATGGTGGTGTTGCGCTCACCCGCGAATGGACGGAGGGTGCAACGCTCGAGGATGGCGTTGTCCTCGATTTCGATCAAGTCCCACTCGCCGGTGGAGCAGCCGCGCATCTTGACGTTCTTGCCGATTTTGGCGCCCATGAGGCGCAAGTACAAGCTATTTGTGTAGTCCGTCTGTGCAAAGAGACCGCGGCCCGTGATGTCAACAATCTTCTGTACCAGCCACCATCGCGTGTGGTAAGAGCCCCACATGGGGTAGAGGCCCTCCTTGTAGCGACCGATCAGAACCCATTTCGCAGCAATGCCGAGCCAAGGGACCAAGGCTTTGGTAAGAATGCGAGCGACAAGAATAGCAATAGAGAGGTTGAGGAAACGACCAGGGACGGAAAAAGTTGTCTCCCAAGACTGGGTGAAGGCCAGGAACATCATGAACACCGTCCATTGATAAGCGCGGCGCATAGGGTAGAAGACCACCATTGGCAACAGTTGAATGCCCATTAGCCACCACCGTGTCGAGTCATATGTCTCCTCGCAGCCCTCAGCGATAAATGTCTCCTCATCTTGTGGCGTGCTACCCTCAGGGACTCGCTCCTTGATGAACGCTGCCAGAGCTTGTGGTGAGCCGTGCTGGAAAATCACATCAATGGGGATGTGGATGCTGAAGTCGCCTCTGAGTGCCGATAGCAGCTTGCCTGCTTTCAGCGAGTCGCCGCCAAGATCAAAGAAGTCTGCGTCCACCGGGATATCAGAAGCGCTGATGTTGAGCACTGAAGCAAATGCGGTGACGACCCTGGCCTCTGTGGAGGACCCATCTCCCGATGTCATTGAAGCTTCGACCTCCGTGAGGTATGCTTGCAGGGACTTGTCATCGACATGACCGGTGCTATCAAGTGGCAGAGGAACCTGTATCGCTTGCATCTTTGCTGGAATCATGTAGCCCGGCAGACTGCCAGTTAGCTCCGACTTGACATGATCTACCAGTGAGTCTTCTAGGGGAGGTTCCTCTGGACTTGACTTGGCGAAAATGACACGGATAACTCTGTCCTTTGAACTCATGCGTATGCAGAAGGATCGGCCTTGTGGCAAGACAAGAGCGATTTCTTTCCAAATTAGGCTGAGGTTGACGCTGCAAGGCTTGCATAAGATTGGAACAGACAAGTCAGTGTCTGCTGCGGGACAGTCGGCTTCCCAATGCCGCGAGATGTAGGCGGTGTCGTCAGTGAGTTGAGGGAGGCCGAGACGCTCAGATAGCTTGATCCTCATAACCTTGTTGTTCTTCTTCGGGAGATCACTCATGTAGACAATTAGTGATGGCCATTTGGCTTGCTGGAGTGATGCTCTTAGTGCGCTCTGGAGAAGGCGCAGATCCGGCCGTGGAACGCCAGAAGGCACCACGAGGACGACACCGACTACTTCTTGCAGTACGTCGTGCTGAACTGAGAAAGCCAGCGCCTGCGTGACTCGACCATGCAGGGGCGACTCGGGCTTCAACGCTGCTGAGACTATCGCATTCTCAACCTCAAAGGGTGAGATCAGCTCGCCTCCCCGATTGATAACCTCCTTGCTGCGACCCGTGATGTACAGGTAGCCATCTTCGTCCATATAGCCCATGTCACCGGTATCGAACCAGCCATCCTCGTTCAGCGCTGATCGATCGATCGATCCGTCAGGTTGGAGATACCCAGGGAACAAAGGCTCACCGCGAACGCAAATGTGCCCAACAGTGCCCGACGGACTCTTGTTGAAGTCTCCGTCAAAAATACCAAGTTCGGGGCCTGTGCTGATGCCAGATGTTCCAGGCCGGTCTAGCTTGTAGTCCACAGGGGGGGTGGAGATGGGCATACATTCTGTCATGCCATAACTCGGCAAGACCACAGAGTTAAAGGTATCGCGGAGTTGAACTGCTAGAGAGGGCAGTAGACCACCAGCAGCATTACAAACAAGTCGTATTTTGCTCTTGCGTAATGCTTCGGCTCTGTGTACGGACTCCTCTAATATCAGAGAGTGCATCGATGGTGATGCATAGTACCAGGTGGGGAGGGTCGTGTCGACCATGTCCCAAAATGAGTTAGGGTCAAAGGCTGGGCAGCAAATAGTAGCGCCGCCCGAGAAAATGGGCGCGAAAATGTTTCGAATCAAACCACCCCTTCGGAAACGTCAGCACATCCAATGTCATTAACGCCGGGAACCCCGACCAAACACGCGACGACTTACACATGGTACAGAGGCATCATGTTCAAACACACGTCCTCAGAAGTCAGTGCCCAAGACTCAATGACAAAGGCCACACCCGCCACAATTGAATGAGTTGTTATCGGAACCACCTTCTTCTTGCCCGACGTGCCGCTGGTGAAGAGAATCAAGGCGATGTCGTCAGCAGCATTGGGAGGTGCTGATGTTGAGGGCGACACAGGTGCACCAGCGGGTGTCATAATTGATATCGTCATGTCGTTCGTCAGCTCAACAAGCAGGACACTGATATTGTTCTCACGTGTCCAACTATCCTCCAACTCAAGCTTGGAGTAATCCTCCCGTGTGGTCAATATGCATTTTGCTCCAGCTTGCAACACATCGGCCTGAAACTGTTGTGCGCCTGCCGCAGGGTTGATGGGCGCTGCCGTGTAGTGAGCCGTGACTGCGATGCATACCGCAGCGAGTAAAGGTCCATTCGGAAGAGCAATCGAGACCACAGGCTTGCGACCCGCTTCTGCCTCGACTGGCACCGAAAATTCGTGGACGAATCTGCGTACATACTCGTGTGTGAGGTATCTCTCAATCTTCGTTGTGAAAAGTGCCGGATCCGACTTTTTTGGTATGAACTCGGCAAGCGATTGATACGTCCCCTTGATCCTGCGGGAGGTATCTTCTACCAGATCATCTGATTCGTTCGAGTCACCAAAGGGATTGGCCTCGCGGATGGAACGACTCAGTTTCGAATGGCACCGGATGAGGTCAAGCGTCGGCCAGGACGTCTGATTCTGTTCCAATGAGACTGATAAAAGTTGTAGGGCCTTCCAGGACTCCTTGGGGGTCATCTGTGTTGCGATGAGTCCCTGGGCGAGCTCGCCAAGATCTGGCAGTGTCGAGTTGGACATGGTCAGAGTAAGACGAGTTGAAAATGAACCGTAAAGACAGTACGGAGACTACTTTCTCCCAAAATTCACAGACCACACCTCAGTACATTCCTCTTCTCCTTTATATGCCACGAAGGGCGTTGGTGACGGTACCACGAGGTCAACCAAAGCGGTATGTTCAAAATCTCTGCACTCGCCTCGTGAAGCTTTGTGTGCTTCCAAACGTCGCCTGCGATATCCCCCTTGGTCGGCCACAAAAGTTCGCGATGGTGGTGTTGTACGCCACAGGCCAAGTCTCGTGTAACTGTAACCCTGTGACGACTCAATTCCCAAGATGGCTCACGGCACAATGCAGAATTGGTATATGTGGTATCCACTTTTCACTTCCACCACTAATCTCAAGGAGAGTTGCCGTCGTAGACGTAGTGCCCGGTCGATTCGTGGCTTGTCAGCCGGATATATTTCGCTTCCCAAACGAGTGGACGTGCAGCAAGAGCTTGCAGAGAGATAGATGGAGAAAGAGAATTGATCAGAAAAGAGAAAAAGAGGATATGCTTGGCAGAAAGCTTGAAGATGTGATAGTCTAGGTAATAACACTGGGCTGTCTATGATCTATATTTGAATGAACAGTATGAAGATGCACCAAGCAATCATCGGTCGATCAAGCACATTATGGAACATCATAACCTACCAAAGCATGTCGACATCCAGGGACCTTATTAAATGGAAGGAGGACGGCTTGGACGAGGCAAATTGCCCGACATTCTTGCACCCCTGCCAGGGACGTCTCTCCCACGCGGAAGATGTTTCCAAGGATTGTCTTGGTTGTGCCGTGGCGGCTAGGCCTAGCGTGATATTCGTCACGACGCAGACACTTGTCAGTCGGTTAAGGCACTATTCATAGGTCATGGCGCGAGCCCATTCCGTACTTGGACCTTGTGCCGTAGCTGGACCTGGCGCCATGCAGTTCACGATAGTATACATGAGATGGTCTAACACCGGCTCAGCGCTCCCCACAAGCGGCCGAGTCCTGTGGTAGCCAATGGTGTCCAATGACACTGCGTTGACTAGGTAGTACCGTTGCGGGAGCGAACGCAACCCTTTGGTGGAACCGTAAAAACACAAATCGACTTTGTGGGGCAATCTAGAAGTTAATCTCGCCCATACAGCAAGCACAAGAGACGAAGTAGCGAGTTTAGCGGCGTGCTCAGGTACGACCACTCGGAGCAGCTCGGCGGACAGAGGAAGCAATCAGAGGAAACCGAGAATATCGTCGGTGTTGGGATGAATTCTCATCATCACCACCCGCTGGAGTCCAAGGTACAGGTAGAGTCTCATTTCCTGAACCCTACCATTCCATCCGGCACTTGGGAGAGCCGGAGGACAAGCGAAGAGTCGCAACACTTGTTGACGTAACCTGACCCATGGCAACAAGGTCTGCTGGCCGCAAATAGAGAGCTTCAAGGTGCGTTCCAGGGCAACCGGTGAGATGCTTTACTATTCCAGGAACTTGATAGAGATGGTCGGTAACTGCATTGGGGAGAGGCAGACGTAACATGCTAGACATGCCAAGTTGGTTGATCGACCATCGCAAAGAGAAAAGAGTACTCGCGTGAGCAGTGGCCAATGAGCGTCAATCCCATGAATTGCCCGCGGGGTACTGAAACGAAGTTCGCGGGCAACGTGGGAGGGTGTGCTTACAGGCGGAGAATAAGTGGGATCATTGTATGAGGTAGATTACTGAGGACAGTTGACCCTGACAATTGAGTCTCTCCTCCCTGCATCATGGACACGCACTATTCCGTACGTGTCTGTACTTATTGAGGCTCGTTTCAACAGGCCTCATTCAGTAGTATCGTGTTTTTTTGCTTCGGCCTTGAAAACACCAAGTAGTCGCTCTCTCTCTTAGTAGTCCCTGAAGCTCTCTGTAACGGTCTTTCATAGAGTTCGTCAAGTTTTCAGCTCATTAGTCGTCTGAACGGGAGTCGATCAGCCGTAAGAAAGTGTTTTGGAAACAATGCGTAGGGTCTTGGCAGATCTTGATGCTCGACGGGGATTAGATGAATGGCCAGAATAAATCTCCGCACAGATCAGGAGAATTGCTTAGCAGGCTTAGTTGATTTAGCCTTGCTTGGCCAGCCCGTATGCTTAGATAATACGGTACTTGGGGCTGATGCAGGGGGGCTTGCAAGGAGCTGAACACTAGGCTATCCCTGCTAGCAGTCACTCACCCACTTCCCTCGATAAGCGATAAGCCAAATTTTCGACATCCTTTGGAATTTTCGCCCAAGCGCCTCGCCTAGGCCTCGCTCGTGGTTCATCCATCCACATTCCTGCCACCGTTCGACTCTCAAACCGACCATCGACGATCTAATTTCCTCGAGCTGCAGCTACCACCTGGTCATCAATCCAGCCTCGCCCTTCGTATCGCCGAGAAGCAATACAAACAACCCTCTGCCCTCGCACCTCTCTCTATGGCCTCGGAGAATGCCTCAGCCTCAGTGGCTGCCCCTCCCCCGCAACCCCCAGTCGACCAACCGCAGCAACAGAAAAGAATACACAGCCTTGTCATCGACACCGGCCCACTGATTAAGAACGAGCCGGCCCTATCTACCCTCCTATCCCAGGCAGAGCAGCTCTATACTATCCCATCCGTCCTCACCGAAATTAAGGTCCGTCTGCCAGCTCACGGATCTGCCCTCTCTCTTCTTCTTGGCACTGTTTCTAATCGTCGATCCCCTTCTTCAGGATGCCGCCACACGCTCCCGAGTCCAGACAACTCTCTTGCCTTTCCTCACCCTTCGAAACCCCCGCCCTGAGTCAATCAGATTTGTGTCCGATTTCTCCAGACGTACGGGCGATCTGGAGGTCATGAGCAAGCCTGATATTCACCTGCTGGCATTAACATATGAACTCGAGCTGGAGCGTAATGGAGGTGACTGGAGGATCAGGAAAGACCCTAGCCAGAAAGGCCTGAATGGAAAGCCTCCCTCTGTCTCTACGAGCAACGAAGTAGAGGCGCCTATCTCAGTAGAACAAGAAACAAAACACGAGGTCGACGCAGACCCGGAGGTTCGAACACCTCCCTCCAACGAAGCCCAAGACACGACCTCGGATCTTCTACCTCCCGTCGAGGATGTTTCAACAGAGCCCAGCAAAGTCGCACTTGAAGGATCATCAGAAAAGGTGGACCGGGATGATGGCAACGTGGAGGCAAAGCTCGACGACCTCACCCTGAGCGACTCTGCTCCAGAGGAGCATTGCCAAGAACAAGATGGTACGGGAATGCCCGCCGATCAAGGTTCAGACGAAGACGACAGTGATGGTTGGATCACACCCTCCAATCTCAAGGCGCACCAAGCCAAGGACGCAGCTGTTTCCGGCCCGAAGGAGGCTGCGATACAGGAGACACTACAAGCAGCCCTGCTCACATCCGACTTTGCCATGCAGAACGTGGCTCTCCGGATAAACCTAAAGTGCGTATTTTCCCTAGGATGCTTTCTCCCGCCAGGTAACAGTCTTTGCTGACCAAGTGTCCAGCCTCGTCTCCCCTTCAGGACTCTCACGTATTCGCCAGCTCAAGACTTGGGTCTTGCGCTGCTACGGGTGCTTTGCCGTCTCGCGTAAAATGGACCGACAATTCTGCCCCAAGTGCGGCCAGGCCACACTCACACGCGTGTCGTGCAGCACCGACGCCTCGGGCGCCACGCGGCTGCACCTCAAGAAGAATTTTGTCTACAACAAACGCGGCAACGTCTACAGTGTGCCCAAGCCCACGCACGGCAGCGCCAACGGGAAATTGGCCAATGTAGTGGGCGGCGGCAAGGGCCACTGGGGCGCCGGGCTGATTCTGGCCGAGGACCAAAAGGAGTACACTCGCAAGGCGGACGAGGATCGCCGTGCGAGGCAGCGTGACTTGATGGATGAGGACTACCTGCCGAACTTGGTGTCAGGAGAGCGGACAGGTGGGCATGGCAGGATCAGGGTTGGAGCAGGGCGAAATGTGAACGCAAAGAAGAGGCGGTAGATGGGGGATGGCTCTGATAGATCTACAATGATACCCGCTTCTGGCCTATTTCTGGATGAATACATGATCTATTGACCAGTGCACGCCAAATTTCCTATGGTACACAGACCCGGCTGATGGGCGAACCGCCAAGGCCACCCAAATTGATGCACCTTTTGCCAAGAAAACACAGTGATATGATGGACATGATCTCCTTCACTACACAGTTTCAAGTCGTGACCTAGGACTTGTCCAGTGATGTGAAACTAAATTTTGATTTTCCGCCAGGCCTAGTTTTGGCACGAGTAAAAGGTCCACCAACGCCTTACGCCCTCAACCCAACCTCCTTGATATGCTTTTCTCCGATCCCCGCGCTGGTTGCATGGTGTCGTACGCAAAACCTGACAAGCAGGCATCCGCCGCCATCACAAGCACAGATACGGTGTTTTCCTGTTCCACGCCTTTGCCTCAACCTTGTTCGGATCAGCTAGACTCCCGCCCAGCCGATATTAAGGGGCGTCCATCCATTCCCAATCCTTCCTGACTCTTCCATTTCTTTCCATGTGTCAGTCGAATGACCGTGATGGTCGCCGGGTCTCCGAAACAGAGCCCTGAGTTTGTCTGATGCTAATTTTGCCACCGCTGAAATGGGTTGTTGACATTCGAGATTTATGGCCTCGACTCGGAGTCCACTGAGCCGCGCACCAGGTTAGTTTCCTCTTCAAACTTCTTTGTTTGTACCATGACCAGAGAAAAGGGAAAGAGGAGAAAGACTAGAGACATACCTTTAGCACTAGGCAGACGGCCGAAACGCTTGCGCAGCAGCACGCGGTGCTTGGACCACTTGTCGTCCGGCGAGAAGCGCGCTGGGTGTGCTGATTTTGTCACCTTGCCCTCGAGGACCTTCTTCAGCGTGTAGGCACGCTTGCCTGAGGCGTCAACGCTGATCATGAGATGCATTGTCGATGGATTGTTTTGGTGCAGTCTGTACTAGATGTGTGTGGTGATGGTGAGGTGGGTGTGTTGATGGTCGTCGTCGTCGTCGTTGCTCGGCCGCAGAACTGGAGAGAGAAAATTGTTGCGCGGTGGAATTTTTGCAAGGGTGGTTTGGCTTGAGCCTCTTCCTAGGCTGGCTGTTTTAGCGTCTTGGCAGGGTCTGGCGGTGCGGAAACTCAGAAGCGGACCGGGGGGGAAGAACATTGGAGCTTCCATCCCAGAAATATGCCTGAATCGTCGAAGTTGGTTTGTGCCTGCCCGCCATCAAAGCTCGGCCATGATCGAACGGAGGTAAGCAGCAGCTAGAAAGTCATGTCACGGAAAATCTTGCCTCCAGATGATTTTCAGATGACAAAGTAAGCTCAGTCTAGGCTCAGGATGAACATCTCCTGTCATCCCATCCCGTACACGAACTAGGTAGCTGTGTTTCTTTCCAAAGTATCTATCCACCTACTTACGCTCACATGCGACGACATTTTAGAGCCACTATCATCACCCAATCAGGAGATTCCACCCTCCTTGCTATCTGAGGTAGACCATTCTGTAATAATAGTAGTAGCAGTATATGGCCGCAGCCCTGACCCACTCACGCAAGTGGGCAATTGGGGGCAGGCGGGACAATTCTCCTAACACGGGAGCAGATCAAACACAAATCCGAATATCCGAAAACTTTTGGCTTCTTGTCAAAGAGCGGCGTAAGACGATGACTCAGCACGCACACAAAGACAAGTCATATATGTCGATCATATTTTCCCGTCCGCAACGTCCGTGAAACGTCTATTGCGCAGAGCTGCTTGGGTGAACAGTATACTGTATCATTGGAAATGCTTGTCGATACGCAGACCCTTGCCGTTCTCTGTCCTTATCTTCAAGTGTCGTCTGACAGAAATAAAGCGTGGCATGGCGAATATCTGCAAGGCTATGCTGGGAAGATGATCGTTTTGTTGTTGTTGACAGCTCAGTGACAGCTAAAGTGACAGTTGGCGTGATCAATACCGGATCGCGGGATGGGATCGTTCATGTTGGAAGTGGTTTCTGAGTAACGTATCTAGATCGGTCGGATTGTTATGCCAGATATACGCATACTAAACAGACTCAGATATGACTCTTTTCTGGGATGAGCATAGCTAATCTGCATGTCGTCGCTGGCAAACAGCGTAGATACCTAGGTAGTCATGGGTTTGAACGGGAATAGGAGATGCTTGCAATTGTTCTTTTCCTGTACGAAGAGTAAATTGTAAGGCAAGAGCCTTCTGTACCATTAATGAATCTACCACAAACTATTAGGTGAGTAGGATGAGTCTATGTCTCCTGAGAAGACGTGCTACCAGTGTGGGATGCACATTGAGTTGCGAGTGGTCGTACAGTCTTATCGGCGATGCGCATTCACAGAGAATAGAGATTAGAGCGGAGTTGCGCTGGATTCCCTATCACCAGGGAAGATGTGCTCTAAACTTAGTAGCCATCATGATGCGGGACGAGGACAGTCTTGATCCCTCTTGACCACGTATTGACACGTAGATTTGCAAATTCAACTATCGCTACCTATTCACATCATGAGGGCTTTTCTCTGGAGCTTACTGTCGGTGAATAATCCTGCCATGGCTCAGGCATCTCGCCATCCCGTAGGAAATTGCTCATCCCAAGCGGCACCTCCTCGTCGTCAGCATCTGACTCCCCATCCAAGTCGAAGTCATCAGCATCCAACCGATCATATATCTCATACCGCTGCCACAGCATCCTGCCACCCAAAGCCACCAGTACCAGCCCAATAATCACACCGCCCAGTCCAAACCAGCCCCACGAGGACAGGCCCACCGCCGCCAGCTTGGCAGCCAACATTTCCTCAAAGTCCGCGTTTGTAAAGGGGACGATGGTCACGTTCCCGCCCACGAAATCCACCACGTCCGTCTTCCGGATCACGGCGCCATTCGCATCCAGCGCCTCTGCCCAAAGGTACAGCAGACCCGCCCGCGAGACATTCATCCGTGTCTCGAAACCGGTCCTCTCGCTCGTCGCAAGCAGCGGCGCCTCCGCCCGAGCTACCACGCGACTATCAGCCTCGTCCTCCTCCTCGTCCTCCTCCTCGTCCTCCTCCTCGTCCTCCTCCTCGTCCTCCTCCTCGTCCTCCTCCTCCTTCAGCAAGCCGCGCACTGCCCAGCTGCGCACCTCCGTCGCCCCATTCCAGCTGACGTAGACATCGAGCATGTCGTCATCCTCGGCATCACTTTCGCGCAGCGCCAAGACAGGATCCCACCACGGCTCGGCTTTCCAATCCATGCGGTACGCCCGATAGTTGTCCAGCGCATCCACAATATGCTTGCTGTGCCACGGGCTGAACTGGACATCCAGCAACGTCTCGCCCGTCGTCGCATCGTGCTCTGTGAAGCTCGGGCATCGGCCCCACCCAATAAACACTCTCTCAAACTCCCCCGTCATCTCATCCACCTCCAACGGCTGCATACTCCCTTGACTCTGCGCCTGAAGCCGGCTCGGGTGTTGGTACTCGGTCAGCAGCTGCACTGTCGGCGGGTCAGCCGTGGTGTCGAGCGCGACGTGCAACCCGCGGGAGCACGACCCCGCTGTGCACTCCCCGTGGCTGGTGTCCTTGGAGTGGTTGTCGAAAAATGTGAGCTGCGTTTCATTCGTGTGCGGGACGAAGCGCGCGTGATGTTGCCAGGAGAAGGAGAGGGCCGGAGCGATGCCCTCTGGCGGTGGCGTCGGCTCTACGAAGTTGTTGCGCTTGCCGCCTAGGGTCCACAGGATTTCACCCGTGGTCCCCGAGACGAGGTATATGGCGTGTGTGTGGCGGATGGAGATGAGATAGTTGCCTGCTTCGGTCTATGGGATTTTGGGTGTCAGTGTGAAGTCTTTTTTTATTTTTATTGTGAGCGCGAGGGAATGATGGCAAGGTATACAGTACCTTCTGGATGCTGTTCATGTGATACGTGTCCCAATTGGGGTAGATGGGCTCGTACGAGTCCATGGGGTCGATGTGCTCCGACGACCGCCAGCTGAAAATCGCCTCATTCGTCTCCAGATCGATTTCCTGGAACACAGCGTCCAGGATATGGTACGTCTTGCGGCCCTTCCATGCTCTCCAGCCCGCTGTGCTAAGCTTGACCCGGTCCACTCCCGTCACCAGCGCCGTGCCGTTGCCCGTGAAGGCAAACTCGTGCAGATCGGCGTGGACCTTGCGGAGGTTCTGTGCCGAGATCTTGTACCGCAGGTTGTAGTTCTCGTCAAACGCCAGTCCATAGCCGCTACCGATGCCGCTGACGGGCTTGTCGCCCTCCCAGAACGTCAGGTACTTTTGGCCCCTGTCTTCCTGCACGCGCGTGCCAAACACATTGGCATATGACCGGTTCATGTACACGGCACTGAGGTCCCTGGCGTCAAGGATGAGTGGTGTAGCCTGCTCGGAGGCGGTCTGTCCATCATTGCGCAGGAAGATATGCGAGCCGCCCGAGGCCACGGCGGTCTTGTTCCATATGTTCACCTGCAGTATCGGTGAGCGCTCCGTGCTGGTGTAGAACTCGTGATATGGCCGGTGGCCTAGCTCGCCGTCGTTGTAACTGTCATAGTCCTGCGAGAGGAACTCTCCACTGGTGGCGAGGAAGAGCGAGCAGATGCAGACCAGTAGAAGAAAGGAAAACATCTCGGCGTATACCTAGAGTTGACCCTCTTCAAGTGAAATGGTGAGGAAGAAGGAGGTCGAAGAGGGAAGACTGCTCAATCAAAACAGAGCCTTGGGCCCAACCCCAGCGCAAGGCACCGGGGCCACAATATACTGGACCATCGTCGATATCCATAAAAGATATTCATAGAGGACGACGAAAGGGGTGGCGCGGCGGATCCATCCGCGTCAACAATAAGTCGAAAGTATCCACAATTCCCGAACCGTGGGGCCCTCAATCCGACGCAATTCTCCACGAGCATCTCGCATAAGCCTCGCGGAGCGCGTGTCGTTGAGGCGAGGGTGCGGCGCTTGGTGGTTGTTCCGACGCAGATCCACGAACAAGGTGACGCAGCCACTGGTGGAGAGCATGGCTGGCTGTTCTCGGATGTCGGTCGGTTTCCGGGTCCATCGCAAATGATAAACAGAGGAAGCCGTCACCAGACAGCCGGTGCAGTGGGGTCCGAAAGGTTTGCAGCGTGACAACAGATCGATTTCGTGTCGGCTCGTGCCGAGCATCCATATCCATGGCTCTCTTGGCCACTTGCGGGCTGGAGCATATCGTGGGCGCCCCTTTTATGGGTCTGGGCTGCTATTTCCAGGCTGAGCCGACTTGGCTTCCTTATGATTTTAATGACAATAATAAGGAATTCGACTGCGCATGTCCGTTCCAGCTATGTTTTAAGATATTTCATATGTAAAAAACAAAAAAAGAATCACCACTGGTGATCCTTACCCGCTGTACGAATAGACTGTCACTGATACCTATCGCTAGCAGAAATGAGCATAGAGACTTACAGCCCTACAGCTCTACCAGGTATATCCCTGGCACACGAGATACGTGCGAGCGCCGAGGACATACGCACCTATCTCCGGAGGCAGCTCCCAATTTCTTTCTGTACCATTCACACTTGTTCGAACCGTGGAGAGACGATCTGATAGCAGTGTGCCGGTGTGCCCATCCCTTCCTTCTCCCCCCCCCGGTCTATTTTGATACTTCTTTTTGGGACCGAAAAAAGACGCAAGTCGTCACTTGCTCAGCCGCTCCGCCCAATTTGGACCGACCACGAGGCTTTGGTCGCTCTGGAAAGCTACCTAGGTCCCACATAGTCTGCGCTTCAATACCTTGCGTTGCTCCGCGAATGACGCAGATACTAGCGGTCTTGATGTTTAAGCTCAAGCTGTCATTCCAAATGCACTAGATATTGCTAGGCCTCAGTTACCTGTAAAACTGGTGTGATGGTGCTGGCAAACCCCATCTGCAAGAGAACAGCTGCGTACGTTGCAGTAGGTACCTGGAGAGAGTCTTTCAACATCAAAGACTTGAATATAGAAGAATATAGGGATACAGGAGTGGAAACTTTGGGGACAACTACGCTTTACAGAGAGTCGCCAAACTCCCGAAGTCCTCAATTGGCAAGTGTCCAATAGCTTGATCCCATTCGCGGAGTTCTGCACGCTGTCTGTCATGTTTGGGTTTTGTGTCCTGAACGAGTATTGCACTGGTCGGATACAAAGTGTGTCCATCTCCGAGTCATCGTCCAGGCTGGCATTGAGGGATCTCGGGGGGCTCGATGAGCATGAAACATGTTACGTAGTCATATGTGCATTAGCCTCATGAACACTTTGAGTATACCGCCGCCTCCTGCGCTTAGATTGGACGCAACCTACATCTTCAGAGCATGTTGATCTGCGTACTTGTTAATATTGCTGGGTTTCTGATAGTCAAGCATACCACAGATGGCCAGATGCGTACCTTTTGGGCCCAAGCTTATCATTATCATCGCGCATGTCATGGACCTCACACTAATGGATCAGCCAGCTTCTAGTGCAGCAGCTCGCGTAGTCGCAAGGACCTCTGCAAAGAGGGTCAGGCCACCATCTCGAAGGTTAACATGTGATGATTGATGGGAAAGAAAGCAGAGGAACAGCGCATTTCTTACCATCTTCGAGATACATAGAAAGGGAACGGCCCCATCCTCCTCTACTGCTCAGAGAAGTCATCTGTTCCACTCCATTCTGCTCATCGTCGATTCCGAATCGATTCAAATCAATCCTCAACTCGAGTCTTTTCAAAATGAAGGATCTTAACCTGATTTTGTTCCTGCTGTTCACAGGTTTCAATCCTGTCGCTCCCATGCCTCAGGATGCCAATGCAGACACCATATCTAATTTGCAGGAGAGGTAGATTCCCCTTCTTTCCGCGTCTCCAACCCCACCTGCATTGATAGCAGGAGGATCTTCAATCAGTGTAGCAAGACTCTAAAAGCCTCTCCCTACAAGACCTTCCAACGCCACTCACTCTCACAAGAACGCCAACCTCGTCGATCTGAGCTCCATCGACCTGGACTCCATCGATATAGACTCCCTCGACTCCGATACTCTCGCCGCGATGGGCATACATGACCCCAGCGAACTTCAGGCATTGAGTGTGTCCTCTGACTCAGATGTGTCCATTCAGGGCGAACACACCTGTGCAGCTCATTGCGCGATCTGGTGGATAGCTCCCATTATTGGGGTTGCCAAGTTCTGGTTTTGTATGGTCAATTGCGAAAGACAATGCTCTGAACGTTGCTACCCTGTCAACTGCGGACTGACCGAAGGATGTCCGCCTCCTCGGATGGAATGAGGAGCATCAATGTTGGGCAAGGCATTGAATATCACAATGG
>JAPEVC010000351.1:0-25276 GCA_027946555.1 Gnomoniopsis sp. IMI 355080 | reverse complement strand
CAGGCCCCCCTGCCACCCCGTCAGACCGTCAGATTGTCCAGGTCTAGGTACTTTGGGATTTGATGCGGGTACATGGCATGCACAGTTGGGTCCCGGACCGGCATCCCTTCCTCTGCGTCTGCGTCTGCGTCTAAAAGCTGTGGCGCTAACCCAGCGCATGCACCCAGTACCCCTGGCCCTGTCCTCGCCTCCATCTCACATCCCCCGCCGCCGGCCGCGCCCCCCAGCAGTTCTTCCCTTTTTCGCCGCTGTTGTGCGTATAGGGTACGGGTGGCAGGAGCAATGCGCATACCCCGGAGTGTTTCTCTAACCGTAGAAAAAAGGGCCTTTTTTTTCGATTTATTCGACTCCCCTTTGTCCGTCCATCTATCTCGTGGCCCGCCGTTACAACGACACCCTCCGGACGCGGGGCCAACCCTTTACATAGTACGCTGATCACACATTAGTCGCGCTAAGCCATCGAAACATCCTCATCTTACACGAGGCCCAGGTCCATCAAGATTCCTCTCTACTCATTCCAACTCTTTCCAACTCGTCCGAACTTCGTTTCCGGCGATCACCGTCCTACGCGAGTCGACGCGACATATCATTGTCAATCACCGCACATTGCGTTTTTGGCTTCCGACTTTCGCTTTTACAAATCTGTGATTTGACTTTGGCGAGAACAGCCGAGCACCCGCCGCGAGGCAACCACACCCGCCGGCGCTTACGGAGGGAGGAAGAGAGCGAGAGAGCGAGAAAGTGTTCGTAAGACTGACATACACACACACTCTCTCTCACTCACTCACGGTCGGCTCACGAAACGACGACATTTTCATCACCAGCTCTGCGCAATTTTAAACAATTCCAACAGATTTTCGCAGCATCAATTTTCAAGTCTTAGTCTTGACTTCCAATTTGCAGTCTTGTGGCTTTTTGCCATCTTCACGCCCTGCCGGGACTGGCCATTTCGGGGACCTTGCAGTATCACGAAAGATTCTCGTGCAACGATCACCCGCGCATTTCGGACAATAGTGACATTCTGGTTACTTCCTACTCAGTCCTTGCTCAACGCATCAGTTAAAGACTCAGCTGGCCGCTCACACCTTCCAAGTACTGCGTCAGATTTGGCCCATTCACGGCTTGTCTTGATGCATTAAGAGACCAGCGTACCACAACCTGCACAAAAATGTCGACCTTCACCGCCACAAACGGGGGCTCACCGAAGGGTACCACTTCGGACGCCAACAATGCGCCGAATCATGCTGGTTCCGCCGAAGGCACCAATGGAAGTTCTGCGCCGCGTGCGCCGCTCAGTGGGGACCAACCAGCCGGGGACCAACCGCCTAGGAATGCTTCACCAACTAATGGCAGTCATGAGACTGGGCAAGCAATGCACACCGATCCGCCAAATCACACGTCTGCGAATTTCGCGGACAGCGAAAACTCGCACAAACGGAAGAGGTCTGATGAGTCTATGGATGAGGCACGGAGAGAAGGACATATGCAGCCGGAACGGCACTCGGCAGTGACTGGCCCAGAACGACCTTATCTCACCACGGAACGAGACCCCTTCGAGCGAGACCAACGGGACCGGGACTACCAGCACTATGGCGACGAGCACCGGGAACGGGAGCGGGACCGTGATTCTTGGTATTCCCCGCAGGACAGCCGCGATGACAGGCACCCGTACAGCCAACCAGCATCTGCAGTGCCAGACTCGGCTCATACTGATGAGCAGATGGGAGAGGTTTTGAGGAGGGCTACAGAACAGGACTATCCGCAAACAAGCCCTGAAGGAGAGGATGGGAGTATCGGCTATAGCCAATACACCCCCGAGCGCAAGTCCGGTGGCCCACAGGCCGACGCCAAAAAGAGGAAACGTATATTCAGCAACAGGACCAAGACAGGCTGCATGACCTGTCGGAGGCGGAAGAAGAAATGCGACGAGGCCAAACCCGAGTGTACGTGAATTGCATAACCACCTCGAGGGTTGTGGAGCTAATTTTTTTTACAGGCAGCAATTGTCTCAAAGGTGGCTTCGTTTGCGAGGGATATCCACCGCAGAGAGGGGGAACGTGGCTGAAGCCAGAAAATAAGGTTCCGGCCATACAGATCGAGTCCAAGGACCCCAACTACAAACCTCCGGGCGCGTACGGCATGCCACAGCAAGCGCCCTTTTCCAGTCAGCAACCTCCCCTGAATCAGGGCAAGCGCGAGCCCCTCCCATCCTATCGTGGACAGCCGCTCAGAATCGAGCCGCCCCAAGGCCGGCCTTTGTATACAGAGGACGACAGGCCCACTGCCTCGACCCTACCAAGCGCATCGGTCACGAGCCCAGACAACAAGCTCTCGGCCCTCACCACCCCATACTCGTCTGCCAACGTCTTTCCCACCCCGGTCAGCGCCGCTCCAGTTCCCTTCCCTGAGCGCAGCGGACCTAAGGAGTACCAACGCGTGCCACCCTTGCACGACCTCTCGCGTACTGAACCAGACATGACACCGCAAAGTACGACCCTTCCGCACATCAACATCATGCACGCAACACGTACCAACAGCCCCATCGCCACGCCGCAGTCCAGCAGCGTAGCGCAAGCAACAGCCCAGCTCGCTCTTTCCCACACCTCGCAATTCTCTCCATCCGGTCCCGGCCGCCGAGAGAAGGATGAGATGCTCGCAGGGCGTTCGTTCTTTCCTTTTGAAAAAGAGCTGGTGCTCGAGCGCGAGCGCTGTTACGGCACTCTGTGCCGCTTCAACAACAGCATGAATCCCAACAATGGCGTCTCCCCTACTGAGCGAGCCCGTCTCTTCCAGGAGGTCCTGCAGCCCAAGGTGCCGATTCAGCTCACGCCGACGCAAACCTCGCCCATTACACACGCGGGTCGACTGGGTGAGAACGTCGTGGTTGAGGCGCCTTTTACCTGCGACTACGGGTACAATATCCAGATTGGCAATGACACGGTGATCGGTAGGAATTGCACAATTCTGGACGCGTGCGAGGTTAAGATAGGCAACAACGTCGTGATCGGCCCCAATGTAAGCTTCTATACGACAACGATGACTACGGATCCTCGAAGGAGGCAGGGGGCGCGCGGGGCGTGTCAGGGGAAGCCAATTATCATCGAAGATGATGTATTCATTGGCGGGAGTGTGACTATCATGGGCGGTGTGAAGATAGGCAAGGGCACCACTGTCGGGGCAGGTAGCTTGGTGTCTAGGGTATGTTGTCTCCTTTCGTGCTGAAGATCGACTTTGTAAAGCAAAGTGCTGACCGGATTCTATCAACAGTCGCTGCCGGCTTTCTGTATATGCACCGGACAACCTGCGAAGGTGCGTCGGGGCGTTGCCTCGACTTATTAGTGGTTGTTGAACGAGGCTCGCAGTCGTAGCCAAACCAGCCCAGTTCTACCCGTCCGTCAACGGTCGTCACGATCTGAAGGATGGACAACACGCGCTCAAATGGGCCCCTTTGCCGACGTCTGCATTCACTGACAACATCGTCACGCCAAAACAGCGCTTCCACTCATCAGGTCTTTGGCGACATTTCTGAGAATATGTGGTTCGTCTCGGGATCCCATCATAAAAGCAGCGCCGGTCTTTTCTCTTTTTTGAAAGAAGACACGGCATTACACCCACCGGGCACTTTCCCTTCTACAATGTTTGTTCTACTGTTTTTGACACGGCCGGCTTGCTTGGTTGTTTTGGCTCCAAGATACCCACTCTAATGCCTTATGAAGAAGTTGAAAAAGGGTCTCTCATTCCTACTGTCTTGCCCCTTTGGAAATTGTTGCGAGTTTCTCGAATAGTGGAACGACGGTTGGCTGCATGGCAAGGAAGAAGGGTGGATGTCTTTCCAGGGTCTTTCGCACAGCACAGTATGTGCACCGGCGGGCGACGTCCAAATTTTGGAGGGAAGTATATTATAGAGAGAATTGGGATCGAGATATACCTGACTAGACGGACGAGAAGAGAGGTGTTGTATATGGAAAAAATGCTCGCTGGTGAGAGTGGAGAGAGGAGGAAAGACTGTGACAGTTCTGGTAGTCTTGTCTTTGGTACCTAATTGCAAACACAATGTCTCTTGTTCATGACGCCGAATATCGCTAGGCCAGGTAATCTGGAGAATGAAGAATCGGCTGAGGTTCGCGTAAGTCTTGGCGAGAACAGCAGCGAAGGCTTCCGCTTTCGGTACGACCTCGGCTCAGCGGGAAGCTCATCGGAGAGGACGGCAGCGGCACAGCGCTCTGCAAGGGTCGCAGCTCTCCCCTGGCCCGGCGCCTGGGCGTCTATCCGCCCCACTAATTATGACGACGATCATGTCATTTGTAGCTGGACAACGGCCGACATAGCAGCGTGTTGTTCTTTTGACTCAGAAATCCATTGATTGACTTTGTCATTGCGTGGAGCTTGGGTTGCGGGTTGCATTTCCTCCAAAAGGGGGGACCCTCTGATGTTGTGGTGACACTTTGTGCCATCGCCGCGGCTTGGTCCTTCTAAGCTGGGGCCGCGCTCCGTTGAGCACCATCATGAAGAGGACGCTGGTGTCAAGTTCGCCCTTGCGCGCGTCGATGCGCCGACGATCATTGGGGTGTTTCTTTGCGAGAACAGGGGAAATATCGAATGGAGCAACATCCGGGACTATATATGCGGATCGAACATGTCCAGGACAACAGCAGAGCCGTCGCGCCTACAACCGGCCGACGAGGCCCAAGACGGCGTTGTTCTTCCCAGGTACAGATCAGATTACCTCTGCCTAGCAATCTTTCGAGTTCTGCATTGACACATGTCTCTTTCTATCACAGGTCAAGGCGTCCAAAAAGTAGGCATGCTTACACCTTGGCTCACGGCCTTCCCACGCACCGCCGCGCCCATTGTCGACGAAATCGATTCCACCATGGGCTACTCGCTCACGCGCATTATCGCCGAGGGTCCCAACTCCCTTCTGTCCTCCACACCCCACGCCCAGCCCGCCATTATGGCCACCTCGATCATAATACTACGCATCATGGAGCGCGAGTTCGGCTTCAACGTGGCCGAGCGCATAGACTTCACGCTTGGCCACTCGCTCGGCGAGTTTGCGGCGTTGGTGGCGAGCGGCTTTGTCACTTTCGAGGATAGCCTATACCTGGTCAAGAAGCGAGCCGAGAGCATGGCGGCGGCGACCGCGGCGGCGAAGCAGGAGTACGGCGGGGAATACGGGATGGTGGCGATCGTCACAGAGCCGTCCTATCTGCCCGGGCTAATCGACACGGTGAACAACTTTGTCAGGCCGAGCAGCGATAAGTCCGACAGCGGCGCCGACTCCGAGGTCCCACCCATCGATCAGGTGCTGATCGCCAACGTCAACAGCAAGAACCAGATTGTGCTCAGCGGGTCGATTGAGCGCATCAAGTCGCTGATGGCGCACGTGCGGCAGTTCCTTGGGCACGATCCGCGCGCTGTACGGCTAAACAGTGACAGTCCATTCCACTCGCCCCTCATGCGGCCTGCGGTGGGAACGATGCAGCGGATCTTGGCGGGTAAGAGTCGCGTCAAGGGCCGGGAGGCGGAGGACATGGTGACGTTTCCGGGCAAGGTCAGGTGTGTGAGCAATGTCACGGCACGGCCATTTGGTAGCAAGACGGAGCTGAAGGATCTTGTGGCGCGGTCGTGTCTGGAGACGGTGAGGTGGTGGGATAGTATCAAGTATCTGGACCAGCAGGAGAAGGTGAGGCGGTGGATCGGAATTGGCCCGGGCAAGGTCGGTCGAAATTTGGTGGGCAAGGAGGTTGGTATGAGGGGGACGGACGCTGTCAAGGGCGGCGGCGTGTGGGCTATCACTGATCCTTCTGAAATACAGGAGGTGTTGAGGGGATTGGAAGAGACGGATCCTATGTTAGAGGAGGAGGAAAGGATTATTGGTGATAATCCTTGAAGGTGCCGAGGGCCTTGCTTTTCTGTTTCTTGTATATCTTTGTTGAGCGGATGCTGTAAGCTGTTCCTATGGGGGTAAGATGATCAGGGATTCTAGGACAGACAGCATAGTGAAACTTGCCCATTTAATTGTTGACCAGGAGTGTGACACATCTCCATGTGATCCCTTTCCTCTTCCTCAGGACTGACCCCACAAAGTACCTACTGGGCCTTGGGAGTCCACAATCTTGCTTTTCTTTGTCTCTTCTCTGCCCTGGTAGTGGGCTTTGCTTGCCAAATTTGTTTGATGTGCCTTTTCTTTTTTATCTGTGCGTACTTTTACTTTCATTTCATATGTTGAATATCATGTTGACCTTTATCGAGAATAGCCGCGTGATAAATCCGGCAAACTCCGAAAACCATCCCCGAAAGTTGCACTACCCAGGGAATTCCCCGTGTCGACCGCTGCAGTCCGACCCGGACATAAATATCTCCCTGATTAGTTCTTTTGTTTGCATCATTTTCTAACCCTCCATTTCTCGCTTTCAATTTCACGATGCCCAGCAAAGGCGATGTCTCAGGCTACACAGGCGTCTTTCGGCTTGCCTCGCCCTCCGACCATAACCGGAAGGTCATTAAGCGTAACCGCCAAGTGGTCTCTTGCCTACCCTGCCGGAATCGAAAGCTCAAGTGCGACCGCCAGCAGCCTTGTGCCTCGTGTGTGAGACGGCACGAAGAAAGTGGTTGTACATTTCACGCTGGCGCAAAAGGAGGAGGTGCTGGTAGCAATGCAAGGGATTCGGGGCAAGTGAGCCCGCTGCCGAAGCGGGAGATGCAGACCAAGCTGGCGATGCTTGAGAACCTGGTCCAGGGCTTCATGTCTCAAAGCCAACCGGATGAGGATACACCGAGCGAGGTGCGATCCAGAGCCACGTCAAGGTCGGCTCCATCACCTGCCGGCGGCTCTTTTCGGTCAACAGCCCAGGAGCCTGCGGGTGGCGACCATTTGAGTAGGGATGACAACGAGGTTCACTTTGTGGGGGCGACAAACTATCAGGCTGTCCTGGAGTGTATTCGTGAGCTTCAGGGATGTGTCCAAGATGCAGAACGACCTGCGGTAGCCGCGGCCACCTCGCCACGGCAGCAGGGCCGAGTGAGGGCCAATGACCCGTCATTTGCGCCAGAGACGCCCATCACTATCCAAGAGATCATGAAAATTCTACCCACAAGAGCCGAGTGTGATAGTATTCTTACATTTTACTTTCAACAGACATACATGGTACCACTATGCATCCACACGGGCCAATTCCAGAGGACTTACGAGAGGTTCTGGCTGGCGCCCGGCACCACCAGCCTCCTCTGGATAAGTCTTCTCTTTTCAATATTGTCCACATCTGTTTTTCAACAAGTTTCAAAGACGCTGGGAAACGATGACGAATCCAACACACTTGCCGCGGATACCAGGAGCAAGATTGTTGTTCTTAGCTCCATGGCCTATCAATGCCTCCTAGCAGGCGACTACCTCCTAGGGAAGCCATACTCCGTCGAAGCCACGCTTATCTTTGGAATGCACCTTGTCTTACAGAAAAGAGACACCGAACCTATCTGCTGGCACATGATTGGGACTGCCGTCAGACTTGCACAGCAGATGGGATACCACCGTGATGCATCCTACTTGGTCCGCAATAGCAATGGTTCTGCGATCTCAGCATTCGATGCAGAGATGCGGCGAAGGGTTTGGGCCTCTCTTGAAGTGAGTTGCTGCCAGCTATGAGCGCAAAGCATTCTGAACGTGAGTTTTACTTCGTATTGACATGTGCGTCTTGAGTATTTCGACGTTGTGTACAGCTTTCAACATGGTGTGCCGCCCATTATTCACGGCGACATGGTTGATACGCAATTGCCATCGAATCTACGCGACGAAGAGTTCAGTGAGGATATAAGTGCTCTGCCACAAGTGAGATCCACGTTGCAATTCACTCCGATTCTGGGCTTCGTCTTTGGAGCTAGGCAGGTCAAGCTGCTTCGACGTGTAATTCAACTGGCCCTTTCTGTCAAGGTACCGTCATATGGCGACGTACGGATACTTGATAGTGAATTGAGATCGTTACACGAAGACGTTCCGCCAAGTCTGAGATACCGACCAGTTCGCGAAAGTGGTTTCGCAGATGTCCCGGTACGTCGAGTTCTGAAGTAGAATGCTGGAAATCCTGACTATGGCAGGTCCATGAGGTATCTAAAGGATTAAAGGAGCGCATAGTGAGACTCATGTCTAGAGGTCTCCGTGTCACTCTAGAGGGAGCTCAACGCTGACTGGTGAACGATCAGGATGTCATCATGCGGCGGATGCTTTGCGAAATATTGTACCTCAAATGTATGTGTGTATTGCACCGTCGCTATTTGACCTTTGAGGGCATAATGTACGATGGATCGCGTCTGGCTTGTCGCGAGGCATCTATGCGACTGCTTGATTTACAGGCCGAATTTGACGAGCACAGCGATGAAGGCGGCCGGCTCTATGAGAAACGGTACATGTTCACAAATCCAACAGGATATCATGATTTTCTCCTGGCGGCGATGTGTATCTGCTTGGACTTGATCAATGAATCGCGCAAGAGGTATGTGACATCTTCACTAAGCCACCGTTGAGTTGCTGACACTATCTGGGCGGCATGCAGCAACCCTAAAGAGCACGACCGCAAAGTCAACGCGCTTACTAGGGCACGTACGATCTGGAGCAAGACAGCACACCGCTCCAAGGAAGCTGCACATGCTTCTGATATCATAGAAGGCATCCTCTCCAAAATATATCCTCCCGGAAAAAGCCCGCCGTCAGCGAGACCAGCGCTCACTGATGACGCCAATTTCTCTGGCTCTGGAACCTTTCGTGACGAGACAGACTCCCCTAGATCTGTGGGAAATAGTGAGGCGCCACTGCTCCAACCAAGCTGGTCAGCAGTCAATCCTGCTGCGGCTCCAGAGAAGGCCCCTAGTAAGAGCCACTCGATAGAGTGGAATTTTGAGTGGCTAGACAATCTCGGAAAGCGAAAGGACCATACTGTAACAGGAGCTTTGGACAACGTCTTGACCGATGGCGTTGACTGGGTTAGTTTTTTCTCCTACCATCACAACTTCGAACGACGACAGATTCCCTGCTGGTAGCTTTTCTTGACTGGTTATTCTAATGGATCATGTACAGGACCGCATAGACTCTTTACTGCTGGGCCGAGAGCATACCACGGGGGCAAAGGCCATGCTGGAGCCACAAGCTAAAGATTCTCACACGGGCCCGGAGATATCGAGACAAGGCTGGCCTTATCCTCAGTATGACTCTGAACGAAGTGAAGCTGCAGGCTCTACCAATTTCCGCTCATGGGCGAGGACAGGATGTTCGCTAGCCGGTTTTGGGCCCTCATCATCCGGGCCACATTTTCTATAAGACCATGAGGTCTTTGGCCTGAGAAGGAGCCCGGCCCCCCGGGCGGGCTGGCAGGTCATACGTCAAGCTGTGTGGGCTAGCTCTTCGCACTCTGGTTGTCATCTTTGGCCCTCTACCAAGTTCCGTACATAAACACTAGGTATAATGCAACCACGACGATATTGAAGCCTCGGTCTGATACTTGGGTATCAGAACATGCGTCTCGGTTTGATTCCTTCTTTTCTTGGGGGAGGGGGCGGGCAGCATGGCTCGTCTTAACAATGCACTTAGCGCTCCCAAGCGCCAAGACGACCAGCAGTGTCAAGCAGATCTTTGCTCAAGGCCTTCATGATGATGGAGGAATGTGCGGGCTTCTCAAGAGACATTGTGTGATGAGGTGCACGTTGTAGGGACAATAACACGAATCTTTGTCAGCTGAGAATACGTTTTCAAAGTGTGAGTAGAGCCCGTACTGAGGTATGGCAACTAACTTGAGGTTAAATCTACAAGCATACCGGAGACAAGTCACCGAGGTATCTTCGATTTCGTAAACTCTTCCCATCAAGCTATCCGAACCCATGTCAAGATGAGTGGAAGTTCAGAGATAGTCACCATGATCCATCCCGCCATAGCAATACACCTCTGACGCTTCCCATCGCCGCCATACGTGACTACTAAACTACCTAGGTACCTGTATTAAAGTATACGGTTTAGGTATCAGCTCCCCAGGCAAACAGGAGCGTTTGTTCCGGTCCTATGAGACATGAATATCAAAAATCCAGCCCCTTGCCATTTGGCCATCTTCCAGTCTCTCAAAATAGAGATGTGAGTGCCCCTTCCCTTTCTCCATGCATGAATCACCCACAGCCCTTGAGTCCACCACTACCAGATCATGCTTCTGACCTGAGATTGAAGCAATCCGGTATAGTCGGCGGCGTGGGCCTTTAGTGGTCTCGACTTAGTCTTGGACTCTTCAACAAGATCGAGAAGCTCGGGCGCAGAGATGCCTGACATGGGCACGGGGCGGCCGCGAGAGGCAATCTTGCTCAGCTACGCAGAAGTCAGCCAATAATTCGAAGGTCTTCTTATATCCCAAGCGTATTGTACGGAAGCAACGACAAGTTCATGGGAAGGCTTTGGAGCACCTACAGCGTTGTTCTGAGATCTTCCAGGGCCAGTCACAGCTTAATCACACCGAATTAGCGCCTGCGATCTTCTGAAGATGATAGGTTGCAGATCTCAAGACTCACTGTTCTTTGAAGGAACCCGCATACCCTGACGTTGGAAGATGATGATATTCAGCGGAGCACCAAGCATGAGCGTCCTGAGGAGCCTATCATTCACGTGCAGACGTGTTCTGATGGTGGTGCCAAACTTTGCCTCTGGCGAACGAGCGACCATAACAGTAGAAAGTGATCTATTCGTCACGATCGCGCCGCAGTGGTAGAAATTGGCAACTTCGATTGGGAACAGAGAGGTCAGTACACATGAGAACCTCTGGAATGGAAGGGAAAATAAAGTGCTTACAGGCCAATTGTTTTTGAGCTTCATCCTCCTCTTCATCAACCAGACGTAGGCCCCGGTAGTAGTTGCGATGAGGGTTCTTGCGTGTAGGCGCCATGAAAACCAGGTGCTCGACGTTGCGAAAATAGGCGAGGACTTCGTCCATCAGAGAGCGGTAACCAGGGCGGCCGAGTGCGTCGTTGAGGAGCGTGGCGTCGACAGCGATGCTCGTGACATTCACAAAGCTGACTTGGGCGGCCATCCACAGGCTCGATGCGCAGAAGGCCTTGTCGATGTAGACCAGGTCGATGCCTCGGCGGATCCAGAGACCACCAATGGTGTAGCCATTGGGAGCCCTGGCAGTGGGGGCGAAGACGAGGACGTAGTACTTTTTGGCCCAGTTGCGAAAGTGGCGGTTGAGGCCAGTGACGACGGGCTGAGTGATGTCCAAGTTGCCGTAGAAGTCAATATCGTGGTAAGCGGTGACGCGATTCTGCTTGCGTTTGAGGTGAAAGATACGGGGCGCATCAGCCAGCAGCAGTTGCAAGAAGATCATGTAAATGATCTCCATGGGGAAGGGAGGAAAGGTCTCCATGATGAGAAGTGGAAGCGTTGCGAAGCACAGGAGATCTGTTGGAAAGGTCCCTTGTATATTTGAAGAGTCAGCAAAGCAGATACTCCTACGAAGGAATGAAAAGGGCCTGACAGAGCCAAGCTGTCTTGTAAGTGCGCATGAGCATGTGCAGACACGAAGACAGTTATTGATCAAACAGATCATTTAGCATGATGAGGAACGAGAAGGTGTGAAGAAAGGGGACGAAGATCGTGACAGGCGAAGCGGAAGGTGAATCAAGAACGGGCATCACCCAAGGGCTTTTTACCTGATGAACGGCGTTCTGGATTCAAAGGCACAGAGAGTGTTGAGGACCGACCAAACGGTGAAGCGTAGAGGAATGGAAGATGGTGACAGGTTTGGAAGCGTGGAAGAATGCAAAAATCTCACAAAGACCAAGTAATTACATTGAGCTGTCTCTCAAAGTGGAGGCACTTTCTTCATCGCTGTAGTGCTTCCTCGTTGGAATCCTCTTTGGCTTCTTCAACGATATGCCCGGGATCTCTAGAGGGTAGGCCTGAAGTTCATTTCACCACCAACACACCTTGTGACGAGGTCATCAGAAGCTGGCCAGTGAACTCTGACAGATGTGGATTGTGCTGCTCTAGAACAGAAGCTGGGAGAGGCACCGAGAAAGCTCAAGGCCTTATGCACAAGAATTGGAATATGATAGAGTTGTTTTATAGGACTTCAGGTTGCTGATTGCTTGCTGAAATATACCTGCTTGACATTAGCATGCAATGCAAGACATACTTGGATTTGCCATCACAGCCAAGATCGCAAGCAATGATGCAGAAGTCTCGACAAAAATCCTTTCTATAACGTCTTAGCGATCCAGCTTCAATCTGTGATGCAGTATTGCTGCTTTACAAATGATGTGCTTAGCGACCTCACTCTGATACTGACGAGAAGAAAGATATAGATTTTGGATCCTCTATCAAAAGAAGATATGCTTGGGCCTTTATGATCGAAAACCAATCTGTGAGTCTACCTAGGCAGTCTGCCAACCGTGGTTATTGACTGCCAAACTACTGAGCATGCTCAAGTGATACATGAACTTCTGGATTTGACAAGTCTACATTGTTGAGGTGAATCATTGACAGCCTTTGGCGCACAAAAGAAATGTACAGATAAGAGTACCTAGGTACAGAACCTCGCCCAGCTTATCAGATGTGAAGGGGCTTCAACTTCTAAGAATACCTTTGATTGACCACGAATTTAGATGACTGTCATCTGCTTGGAAATCTGTCATTTAAGTCTATTCAAGACGAGTTTATTACTTACCTTTTCCGCTCTTTCAGTTGTTCTACGTAATTACTCTTGACTCCTGTATTTCCCGTAAATGTTAAAACTGCCACAGCACTGGTTTGCAATGTATTGCCATATATTCGCTTTTCATTCAACCTTTCCACAATGTGAAAACTGATAACCTTGGGAATATGTAAAAAGCAGAAGAACATTTTAAAGCTGTAGCATGGCTTGCAGAAGCAAGCTGCAATTCGAAATTGCTCACATTGGTCTCCCGTCCCTTCATGCCGGCCCCTAAACGGTTGGTGGACCCACACAATCCCGGGCCTGTTCCGGGCCTGTTCCGGGCCCGGCTCCTCCAACCGTTTCCAGTCTTGGGTGCCGTCATGTGGATTTCTGAGTGTTCTGCAGCTGCGGAGAAACAACAACAATTCGAATGAGATAATTCTGGTGGCAGTATATGGGATCCGTCGCCATGTTCCGCCTTATATCGAGAACAGCGTTCAACTCGGTGTCGACTGGCGCAAAAAAATTGCGGCTCAAGTCCACAAAGCTTGGGAGATGTGGCCCCACAATTGCAGGCTCACGAAGGTATTTCAGCCAGCAGGCCTCCACCTCTTCTACCAGCAAGCAGGCAAGCGGTCGAAGTTCGATCGCCATCGATTCAAAGGTCTGGGGAGTGATTGCTGCTACTGGACTCGCAGGCCTCTCGCTAGGTCTCTTTCTTGGGTCCAGGGATAGCTCCAAGTCCAAAAGCATCCAGTACGCTTCCCGAGATACCATGCTGAAGGTAAGGAGTTGCCCCTGTCATTGTAAGATGCGTATTTCACTCACAAAGGATATTCATGCCAGGCCGTGCGGGAGATCGAGTCGCTACTAGGCAGTGACGCCGTGAGTCTGGATGCAGATGTAATTGAGGCTCACGGTCATTCAGACTGGTCCACCTCGAACTCCACTGGACGACCTGTGGCTATTACTTACCCAAGGACAACTGAGGACGTATGCAAGATTGCCCAAATCTGCACAAAGTACAATACGCCTATGGGTAAATACCGATCACGGCCTCATTTAAAGCATGACAACACATGGAATTGAGCTGATTCTAGTAAATAGTCCCGTTTGGGGCAGGATCCTCGGTCGAAGGCAACTTCTCTTCTCCTTACAGCGGCATATGTGTGGATTTCATATATATGGACAAAGTCGTGTCCTTCCACCCAGAAGAGTAAGTCTCAAATCAAGCATCTCAGACTCGTCTCCAGCTCGTCTGCTATCATACTGATACCCATTCATTGCAAAGTATGGACGTCGTGGTCCAGCCTGGCGTCAATTGGATGGACCTAAACAAGCAGATTGCACAAGATGGCCTCTTCCTCCCTTTGGACCCATCACCAACAGCCACTGTCGGCGGTATGGTGTCTACGAATTGCAGGTATGCTCAAGCCTGGCCAGCACCTAGAGTCACACCTTTTACCGAAGTTTCGCAGGACTGACTATGCAGAAATTAGTGGAACCAACGCTTTCAGGTATGGTACGATGAAAGATTGGGTGGTCAACCTCACCGTCGTTCTGGCAGACGGTCGAATCATCAAGACGAGACAGAGACCAAGAAAGTCTTCTGCAGGTTACAACCTTACCTCTCTTTTCGTTGGAGCTGAGGGCACGTTGGGTCTTGTCACCGAGATCACGTTAAAACTTGCTGTCATTCCACAGGATACAAGCGTGGCCGTGGTCTCTTTTCCAACAATCAAGGACGCCGCAGCTGCTGCGACTCGATTGATACGGTCCGGTGTCCAGCTTGCCGCTCTTGAGCTGATGGACGATGTTCAGATGGGGGTCCTGAATAAGCATGGAAGCGCTGCCGTGCGAAAACGGGTATGGGATGAGAGGCCAACATTGTTCATCAAGTCAGTCCAAGCTGTTCATCCGAAATTATTTCTATTGGCCAAAACTCACTCGTCACAGATTCTCCGGCCCCACGCAAAGCATCAAAGGCGACATACTTGCTGTTGAATCCATTATCAAAGCGTACAATGCAGGCGACTTCTTCTTTGCCAAAACAAAGCAGGATGAGATTGACCTGTGGTCGGCGAGGAAAGAGGCACTGTGGACCATGACTTCTATAAAACCAAAGGGTCAAAGTTTGTGGTCGACCGATGTTGCCGTCCCTATTTCTCGCCTTGCAGAGATCATCAGTAAATACCACCCGATGTCTCATCATGTCCAGCCTAAGGTTCCAACACACTGACACCCTGTCTTTCCGCAAAGATATATCTAAAGATGATGCCAGTAAGCTCGGGATCTTCAGCAGTATAGTCGGCCACGTTGGAGACGGCAACTTCCATGAGGCAATCTTCTACGATCCGAAGAACGAGTCTCAAACACAAGCCGTGATGGATTGTGTGCACAAGATGATGGACCGAGCGATAGAAATGGAGGGTACAGTCTCAGGAGAGCATGCAATAGGTCTCGGGAAGAAGGTAAGTCAATAGATTTGGTGTGGTCATGGTTGATATCCATAGATGAACTATGCTGACCCAACCAGAGCTGTCTTGTGGACGAGCTTGGCCCAGCTGCAATACATCTCATGAAGGACCTCAAAACCGCGCTTGATCCAAAGTGAGTGCTTCCCATAGGAAAGAAAAAGACACCGAACACCTTGTCTGACTGATATTAGATGGATAATGAATCCGGGTAAAGTTTTCGACTTGCCCACAGGCGCCCGAGCTGTTGCTGCCGCTCCTGCGGCATGAAGTTCATAGAAATCCTCTTTGACTTCATCAATACTAGATCGTGCCCTTCAGCCTATACTAGCAAAGACCTGAGCGAGTGTTTCAAGCCCAAATTTGCATGATCCACGCTCGCACTATGTCAAGGCGTGCATCGCCAAGTCCATCTTGTACTGTACCGAAGGCCGATAGATTCGGGAAGTTTCGACCGAGAAAGAGTAGGAAAATGACTTTTCCTTCGTATGGGTAGAGGAGACCTTGAGGAACACCACTTGCTCGTTGAATTTGCATCGATGAGTTTTCTGCGCGGTTTGGACTTGATGTAATTGGGGTAAACATCGCGGCTCAGCCTGCCCTCTTGGTCGACGTTGGGGAGGATCGCGCAACTCAAGTTTAACATGAACTTGCTAAGGGTAATTAATCCCTTGTAAACATTTTCCCCAAGCGCACCTCCTCTCAAAAGTTCGCCCTGTCTGCAGTGTGATTGTACTGCACCTAAGACTACCTCCGGAAATCCGGACTCCAGTCGCGTAAGCGCATGGCCCATCAGCCGCAAGAATATACCCGAGTCAGAAGAAATGTAAGACAAAGATTTGGGTCACCGGAGCCTCGGTCCCACGATCGGCAACACCCATGTGCAAATCCCATATAAATTCAACATCCCGCGCAGAGCCGCACACCACAAAAACCGTCTTACCACTCAATGCGCGCATGCCTTACCCTCCCACCACCCCTTCACCCTCCCTCCTCGCAAAGTGCGGCACAACCCTGACCTGTATTTTGCGCTCCGTGCCGCTGTGGGCCGTGGTGGTAATCGTGCTGCTCCTAGGCGCTGTGCGACGGCGCATCAGTGTGCTGCTTTTTGGGCCCCCTCCACCACCATCACCGCTACCACTTCGTCGTCGTTCCGCCCCTCCTCCTCGGCACGCCGCGGGCAAAGCGCATTGAGCAAGGAGGAAAACGATGGCTTCTGCAAATGCGCTCGGGTATATTTTGCCCATCAGCGTGGGCTCTGCTGCCGTGGCAAGCGGGCTGTCACTGGCGCACGTCGACTGGAAAGCGGCCATGTTGAACTTTGTCACGGGCCCCGGGCGGACGAGTCGCGTGCTGTTGGCCATTTTTGTTGTGACGAATTGGAAAAGCATGCCGTTTATGTGGACAGTATGGCCGATTCTTCTCATAAAATAGCCGTTGTCCTGTCCAGTATGTAGTATGTATGTGTTGTTACAAATGCTGACCATGAGGACCGTCAAATAGTATCGCGTCTTGGGCGCTATGATTCGCAACTACATACCCATGTTACGGCCACCATCCCTCCATCCAAGAATGCTCTTCCACTACTCTATCACCTCATCCTACACCTCCCTCCAGGAGACAGACTACAACATGCACAAATCCAATAGCACCTACTTCTCAGACCTCGACGTCGCGCGTACACACTGCGTCTCGCACCTTTTCAAGCCAGGCCTCGACGCCCTGTCAGCCAACGCGCGCACACGCGTCGTGCGCGACAAGAATGGTGACGTGGTCAAAGGTGGCATGGGCATCGGCTTCGGCGCCGTGTTCTGCAGCTTCCGGCGCGAGGTTCGCCCGCTGCAGGGGTACGACATGTGGACGCGTGTGCTGTCATGGGATCGCAAGTGGGTGTACTTTGTGACGTACTATGTGATCAAGGGCAAGGTGAAGCCTACCGGGTGGGACAGTGGGAATGTGGGGTGGTTTGGCCCACTGCGGCAGAAGAGGACGACGGCTGAGTTGAAGGAGGGTGAGGGCAGCGCGGAGTGGGAAAAGTACGTGATTGCGACGGCGGTGAGCAAGTATGTGTTCAAGGTGGGCAGATTTACGGTGCATCCATCGATTGTGATGGCAGAGAGCGGGTTGCTTCCCGAGAGACCTAGTGGTTGGAGAGGAGGCGTGAATGAGGTTGGTGATGAAAGCGAAGAGCTCGGGGAAATCCAATCGGGTGGGGAGGACTGGGATTGGAAGAGGATAGAGCATCAGAGACGGGAAGGTATGAAGTATGCTGAGAAATTTGCGGCCCTCGACGGACTTGGCGGATTGTTCGATGGTGGTGAAGATGGTGCGCTGGGCCGATTTCACCCTGGTTGAGGGAGGAGTTCCTGGGTCATCCGGCCTTCGTAGAAATGGGCAGAGTCTCCAGAGCCACAACACATACCCTGGTCAAGTACTGGCGGCATTTGGTAGAGGGAATACAGATAGTACACGTGTTTAAAAGAGCATATATCATTCTAGAGTAATTTATCCTGGTGGTCCCAAAGGTCCAGTGCTTGTGGCAACTGGTGGTATAATTTTCCCCGTGTCTTGAACTCCGTTTTGGGCCCTTCGTGGGAGAAGGATCCAGTACCCAAATCGATTTTGAACAGCCCCCGGCCATTTCAAAGACTTTTGAAGATTCATCATGAATTAGAAGAAGAATCGTAGCGTTCCTGTCCAGCAACGCTTACAGGGCCACGAAGGCAGCAACGCCGACCACAGCGGCCCAGCCGAAAGCGAGCTCAATGTGGCTGCCAGCACTCGACCCAGTGGTGCTGGTAGAGGAAGAGGAGGAGTCTGTGCTAGAGGCTGTAGAGGCGGCGCTCGAGGTTGAGTTAGAGGTGGTGCTGGTACCATTGATAGCATCACAGATCTCAGTGATGACTTTTTGAGTAGCTGATTGGAAGTCAGTAATGGAAGACCCATGAGTGTATTGTACTTGAAGGAACACTTACTGCTAATATCACTGATAGAGCACGAAGTGCTGATACAAGCGCTAGAGTTGGTCGTGATGGTGTCCTGGTTCTCGCATTGGCAAGAGTAGTCGGTGCTATCGCAATTCGCAGCACTGGCACCCTCATCCAGACAGGTCTGACTGCAAGAGGGCAGCTGCGAGACGAGGCTAGTAACATCCGAGGAGGCCGCGGCAGCCAGGCCGAGGAAGCTGGAGAGAACGATGGTCTTGAACTGCATATTGGCTGTAGTGTTGTGAATAAGAAGGTGTCTGCAAGACTGGTGTTATATGGATGATATGAGAAGAGCGTTTGCTACAGTTCAACTGAGACAACTTGTTCAATGAGTGTTTTGAAGAGTAGGAGATTCAACCTGTGAAGTGAGAGACAGAAAACTGGAATGACGACCTAGAGCCCATGCTTTCAGAACATAGAGAGGCAACCGGAGTATTTATTATGCTGGGTTTTACCCTTGAAGACTCCTTGTAATTCTCCTAGGTTACCGCTATGTTGTAATAATTATAATATAAAGTGGGCGAAGGGGATGTCCAGCCAATACCCATGCTCAGACCAGCCCAGCCTCTAGTCGTCGGAAATGGGCTTGATGGGTAATAGTCCGCGGAAGCTAAGCGTGACACCTACGGGACACACGGGAGATGGGCCGATCACCGTTGTTAATGTCATAGCGATGAAGGATGTTTGAACCAGCGTGATGGTTTTTACACACTAATGCAGGCTGCCCAGACTTAGAACACGGTACCTGAATCGGCAAAACGTTGTTTTTCTTCCTTGTTGCTCCAGACTGCCCCTTCGACCATTTCTGCGGAAGATTGCTTTCCCCAAGGAAAATCAGTGTACTCGGAACTCCGAAGCACATGTGAGGACAAGCACCGTTGCACGGCATGACTTTCCGTAGCTTGAAGAGAAGACCAAACAGTGAACGCAAATGCAGAAAAAAAAGTACATTGACGTGGCAGAAAGGCTGTCAAGACAACCTTGAAGTCGTCAAAAGAAGGTCGACTCGATGCAACCCACAATCCCAGCAGAAAGCGTGCCAAGACCCAATAAGACCCGGGCAATACGACGTTGGCCAGGGGCATGACATGGTGGTAGCCGTTCCTGATGAAATGAGAACGTGGACAACAGGTAATAAAATCCATAGTGGATGCCAAGGGGGCCATTCCGGAAGGCTTTTTCAGAGTCCCCACAACCTTGATGAGCGGTCCAGAACCCAACAAATGACGAGGAGCGGTGGAGGGTTGAAACTTCGTTTAGCAAGGCTGAGAAACCAAGCCGGGGGGAAGTGTTGAAACAAGGCGCCCTGGCCGATACACAGGACCGCAACCAGCATTCCCAAGTGTCGTCCCAATGGGGTAACGAAGATCCAGATATCGAGCAGACTGTGAGCTCCAGGACAAGCAAACCGATATTTTATACTTTAAACTCGTTTCTTGAGGAAACCAACTTGGTGAGATCTTCGTGAGCATCCTCCCCCAGTCCTGGGTTCGGTGAACATCGAAATTCTCAGGGGCAGGCGGCTTGGATGGCATGGACCACCGCCATCTTTTTGGCAATCGAGGGTGCAGGGCTGCAGATTTTGTCCTTACTTTGCTTGATGAAGACCGTGTGGCGATGGTCTGCAAGGTGTGTGCGGACAGACTAATGTCAACTCCTGTTGATACAAAGGATGGGAAGTTGTGCCGTGTTGGTGGCCGAGGTCTCGCCGAGTCGGTTGGTTGTGTTGTGACGAGCTCTCAACCCAATCTTACTGGCAGCAGAACCCATCTTCCTGTTCTAGAGCTTTGGGAGTGTGATATGATGCTCTATGTAATCAAGTATACTGTCCAGCTTGCCAGACTGCGCAGTGTTGGGATGTCGGCGTGGTGTAAGTGAAGAATCGAAGCTAGGAATGAAATAGAGAAGTGAAGCTGTTTGGCAGCCCCACCCCAACTCGCTCACTGCGTGCGCTGACCTCATCGCGGGGCATCTTTTACCGACTGGCGACCCCGATCTGGCATTGGCTACAACCATCAAATCTTGTTTTCACTCTTTGTCTACTGTACCAGAGACTCCACGGAAAGTGTCTCGTACTAATCACAGCGTCTTATCCTGTCCACACCTCTCTGTTCGTCTCGAGCTCTGATTGCCCAGGATGCCTGAGCCAATCTCAGTCCTTTTTGTCTGCCTAGGCAATATCTGCCGCTCAACCATGGCAGAGGGCGTCTTCCAGTCCCTCACCTCCAAGCCGCCATACAAAGGCCTAGTCAAGAAGCTCGACAGTTGTGGGACTGGCGCATATCACGTTGGCGATGACCCAGATGACCGCACAATGGAGACGCTGGCCAAGCACGGTGTAACGGACTATGTGCATGCCGCACGTAAGGTGAGCCTCACATTCTCACTCGTCCCGTCACACAGGACAGTCGCATTGGGGTAGTGATGCTCATAGCATACTCGACGATAGGTTCAGGTTAAGGACTTTGACACCTTCGACTACATCTTTGCTATGGACCGGAATAACCTCCGCGACTTGGAGCGTCTCAAGAAATCCACATCTGAGGCCAAGGCGAAAGTCATGTTGTTCGGCGAGTATTCGGGCACTGGCAAGGCCGAGGTCATTCAAGACCCGTGGTACGGCCCGGACCAGGGTTTCGAGACCACATACCAGCAGTGCGTACGGTTCACCAGAAACTTTCTGAAGGAAGTCTTTCCAGACCTGGAACCGCCCGAGCAATGATATTCTTCAGTCTGCACACCAACTTCACTACTATAAACACCATCAGCGAGCTAAAGGCAAGGGGCCGATAGCGGTGACCGACAGATAACTCATCTCGGTGCAACCGCCCCTCAGAACTGTGAGCAAGTCAGCCTCGATCTGTCTACTTTTACCTATAACCAGTCGGCAAAGTATTCCACCAAAGGCGCGGACCGGAAGGTGACGAGTCGATGCATGTCTTTGTCTTTTGCCGGCGCACGCAGGCACTGCGCCACGCAGGCGCGCCTGGCAATTCGTATAGAGCATTTAGAATCTTTGAAGATTTTCGCGGCTTTCTTGGTGGAATTGTATAGAGTTTTACGGGACAGCGGTAGAAGTGCGGCTTTCTTGTCATACCAGCCGATCAGGCAGTGTAAGCCAAAGCAATTGACAAATATCCACAAGGACTCACCACCAAGGTTGCATGGTGCAGGTTGTGTAGTAGAACCAACAGAGACTTACAGGCCAGTCATTGGAGGCGACGGTCTGCACTATGTCAAGAATGGCCAAGCCCCCGCTGCAAGTGTCAGCCCTACCGTACCGCCCCCATTTGGTCTCGGCGGTTGGATGCTGGTCATACTCACAGCAGCAGGGGCCTACGAGAGGTTCACCTGTGAGGGCTCTTCGGCTTGTCGGCGACGAAGATACAGCTAAATTGCGGTCGTAAAAATGCCCATATTCGGTGGCAGTCATTGACATGCTGTGTACCGTTGGTCCATTACCCTTACAGAACGTGCGAAGGCTCGGCGCGCGACAGCGTCTCGCGTGCTGCTTGTGTTCTGCCGTATCACGAGCTGTGACTGGCAGGATCGCTGACGGTGAAGGATGTCGATCTTGGTGGCTGTGCAATAGTCTTCTCTACAGTAAGTGGACTTGGCCACAATTGAATCTTGTCGCTCCCGAGACTGTGGGAGAGCTTGAACTTTGAAGGGCTCGTGCATTGCTGCAGTTGGAACATGGAGAGGGTGTGGGGATGTCTCATGCACGAGGTTGATAATGGGTTGGGATGACGCTGCAAAGTGTGGGCAACAGTATCAGCTTAATGGCACATGACGAAGCTTACCATGATGATATACGACGGCGGATGCAGATGAAGGAGAAACCCTTCCATAATTCTGCTGACACCGTGGACGAACCAAGACTAGCATCGTAGCACAGGCTGACTACCACCATCTTCAAGGCAGCATCAGAAAGGGTCAAGCCTGGGCAGAAAGGGCAAGACGGAGGGAGGGGTATCTGCCTTTTTATGGGTACCTACCTACAGAACATTGGGTGCCCCCCCACCTTTTGTCACTGGTCGAGTGGGTCGGAGGCCTTGGTACTGGTATTCCCGCCGCAGAGGTACATAGATAAAATGCGGGCGCATTCTCGTCTTACATGCGTCTTTTTGCCAGAAACACCTTTTTATTGCATTACATGCTCTCGGCTGACATCCAATTTTGAACTGGCTGGGCTATTGCTGACGAGGTTGCGAACTGTTTCAGCCGCATCGACAGAACAGCCTCTCGCTTTCATACAAGTAAAGCGCTGCAGCTCGCGTTTGCTCTTCTCCAACAAACCGTCCCGTCAGTCGTTGCCACCAGAGAGAATTAATACTGTTCCAGACGAGTAAGTTTCGCGCCTAATTACTTGACCTCGGTTGCCCTGGGTAGTTCATGGCCTGTGCTCGAGCTGTACTACTTTCCGAGCTTCAGGGTAGCTTGCAGCACCTACACTCCAAGTCGCCATTGAGAGAGACAGACACACACACACAGGCAGAGAGAAAGAGAGAGAGAGAAAGAGAGGGTCTTGCCGTGGCTAACGTTCTTTCCGTCTTGTCCAGCTTGCATTCAGCCGCCTCCCATTGATTCCAGGTTGGCTACGCCGCAGCAATTGGCCTTTGTCCGCACTCTCGACCCTTGGCGCTTGTATCACCATTTCCACCCTCGTCCTCGCCCCCTCGCCGAGCTTCAGTCAGTATAGCCCAGACCGACACCCACAGTCAATATGGCCGAATTGCAAGGTCGCAAGACCTTCAAGGTCTTTAATCAGGACTTCATTGTCGACGAGCGCTACACTGTCACCAAGGAGCTGGGCCAGGGCGCCTACGGTATCGTTTGGTGAGTTATTGTGGACTGCGTTGCGCTGCTGCGCATTGCTTGACCGCTCGTCGGACCTGTGCTAACCGTACCATCTTCTGCCTCATAGTGCCGCTGTCAACAACCAAACCAACGAGGGTGTCGCTATCAAGAAGGTCACCAATGTGTTCAGCAAGAAGATCCTGGCCAAGCGAGCACTGCGCGAGATAAAGCTGCTTCAACATTTCCGAGGACACCGTAACGTATGACGCCAAGCCCTCCATCTCCTCGAGGACAATCCTTGAGCCTTGCGGTCACCTCGAGCCACAAAGACGTATTCGACTGACAGCAATTTGCCGACAGATCACTTGCTTGTATGATATGGACATTCCTCGGCCCGACAACTTTAACGAGACCTATCTGTACGAAGGTATGTTCGGTCTAACCCCGTCAAAGCACAACCCGCCACGAGAGACTGACAAAGAATGATTCCGCCCAGAATTGATGGAATGCGATCTCGCTGCAATCATCCGTTCCGGCCAACCCCTTACCGACGCCCACTTCCAATCCTTCATCTATCAGATCCTCTGCGGCCTCAAGTACATCCACTCGGCCAACGTCTTGCACCGTGATCTCAAGCCAGGCAACTTGCTCGTCAATGCAGACTGCGAGCTGAAGATTTGTGATTTCGGCTTGGCCCGTGGCTTTTCGGTTGACCCAGAAGAGAATGCTGGATATATGACGGAATATGTAGCGACCAGATGGTATCGCGCCCCAGAGATCATGTTGAGCTTCCAGAGCTACACCAAAGCCAGTATGTCGAGATCCTACAAAATCAATGTCTTATAGGGTTGGTGTACTAATGCGGACTTTTACAGTTGACGTCTGGTCTGTGGGCTGTATTCTCGCCGAACTGCTCGGCGGCCGACCATTCTTCAAGGGTCGCGATTATGTTGATCAGCTCAACCAAATTCTCCATATCCTGGGAACACCGAACGAAGAGACACTCTCCAGAATAGGCTCCCCTCGCGCCCAGGAATACGTGCGCAACCTCCCCTTCATGCCCAAAAAGTCTTTCCAGTCGCTATTCCCGAGCGCCAACCCGGACGCCCTGGACCTGATGGATCGCATGCTGGCCTTCGACCCCTCTTCACGCATCAGTGTCGAGCAGGCTCTCGAGCACCCCTACCTGCAGATCTGGCACGACGCCTCTGACGAGCCCGACTGCCCAACGACTTTCGACTTCGACTTCGAAGTGGTCGAGGATGTTGGTGAGATGCGCAAGATGATACTGGACGAGGTTTTCCGGTTCCGTCAGACCGTGCGCACCGTGCCCGGCCAAGGAGGCCACCAGCATCCCCAGCAGGCGGCCCCAGGTCAGGTCCCTATGCCCAGCGGTGGACAGGGCCAGTGGAGGACGGAGGATCCACGACCGGAAGAATATGTGGGCCATAATGCCGGCGGCCTGGAAGGCGATCTAGCTCTCGGTGCGGACGGAAGGAGATAGAGTCATCTTCCGGACCCCGATAGTGTGTTCTCACCTGAAGAAGCGGAATTGTGGCACCGGACATGTCGGTGGTTGGGTTTGGACAAGGAGCAAGAGCAGGATACTACCACTGACCAGCACATTAAGCATGAGGCCATTTCAAAGCTGGAAGACATAGGAAGCACTGGGGCGCTCAGCCCGGATGGCTGGATTCACCAACAGGTATGGCTTTGCGAGGCTTTGCGTAGCATGGATGAGGAGCCGGTGCGGGGCTTAGTACAGGAGGCACCTCCCCATGATCCCGACTCTGGAATCTGTGTCTCTTTTGAAGATGAGGTGGAGTGTGGTAGTAAACAGAGGAAAAGCTTGCATGAAGAGGGGAGGAATTTTCTGCGAGGCTGGTGAATAGAGAGAGTACACATGAATGGTGGGCTGGCAATTTTGGAGCAGAAGCATTATGCAGCAGCACTTGATAGCAGCGGGCGGACGAGCAACGTCTTCTTTGGATAACCTTTTTCTCTCATAGCATATCGTCACCTGCGTTCTTTCTTGGATATCAAGCCGGGGTCATTGTGTGTATGTTGTGCTGACGGAGCAAAAGAGGCACCCTGGACCACCACCAGCCAAGGAGCTGCCATCCTTCTACCGTAGTATCCGCTCACGGCTAAGCCCCAAAAGGCTCAGGGTAAAGAAGAACATCGTGGACTACAACAGTCTTGTGCAGTTCTCATGAGCGCATCACGAGATGAACCGGGTTTCACACGCAGCTACATCGTTTGGGAAATTTTCTGGGGTAACGGGAGGAGGACATCATTTTGAAACATGTTTCCCCCCGGGCTGTGCCCCCTCCTTACAGGTAGTGAAAAGGTAGTC
>JAPEVC010000350.1:0-25471 GCA_027946555.1 Gnomoniopsis sp. IMI 355080 | reverse complement strand
CCCCCCCAGCCCTCCGCCTCCTCCCCATGCAACAACCTTCTTGATTCCGGGCCCCCTCATCGCAGAAAATCACTCCTGTCCAGATTGCTGCCTGTATCCCCTAGCCTACCTCGCCTTGATTCTTCCTTTTTCTTTTTCTTTCCTTCTTCAGACCTTCAAGAGCTCCGGGTCAATGGCGTCGTTCAGGTCAACGAGCTGCATGACGTTCATCTCCTCCTGGGTCCAGTCCTGTCCGCCATCTTCAAAGTCGCCGTCCTGTTGGGCATTGTCATAGCTAGCGGCGTCATGAGTTTGCGGCATTATTTGAGAAGAGAGTTCCGTGTGGTCGGCGGCAAGAGCAGGAGCAGGAGTGGTGTTGATGGTGTTGGACGCTGCTGCTGCTGCTGCTGCTGCTGCTGCTGCTGCTGCTGCTGCTACTGGTGGATGAGCAGCGTCCATGTGGTTCTTCAGATCGGCCCACCGGGAGAAGCGAGCAGGACAGCCGGAGACGGTGCACACGACAGGACGACGCTCAAGGTCAGTAACTCCAGAGACTTCGTCGAGGAAGCTGTACAGCTTCTTCTTGGGCTGCCGGCTGTGGGACTGCTGCTGCTGCTGCTGCTGCTGTTGCTGCTGGACAGGCTCATACACTGGTCGCTGGAAGCCCAGGTGGACGTAGAGAGCGTGCTCCTGCGCGCCCATCTTGGTGGTGAAGGCGGCGCCGCACCCTTCCTTTTTCCAGTCCCAGTCCTCGGCGCCAGTGCACTTGCTGGTGTCGACCTTGCCGCAGATGAAGCGCAGACCCTCGTGGGCACTGCGGTAGTGGCTCTTCATGTTGCTGCGCTTGACAAAGTGCTTGTCGCAGCCCTCAAACTCACACGCGACGGTCTTGCGGTCCTTAACCGTCTGTCCGAGGTGGTAGATGTGGATGTGCTTTTCAAGCTCGTACTGGCCCGAGAAGGGGACACCATCACCGCAAAAGACGCAGTTAACGTGCTGTCGGCGGATGTGTTGCTCCAAGAGGGTCTTTGTGGTGAAGCCCACGTCGAGCTTGTCCTCTAGGGACGGATCCTTGATGACGGCATCACTGCAAGGGCCGCAAACAAACTTTTCCTCTCCGTGCTCGCGCTGGGTGTGGGCCTTCAAGGCATTCAGCGTCGCGTATGACTCGTCGCAGTCTTTGGCCTCGCACAGAAAAGGTTTTTTTCCTAGGTGCTCCTTCAGGATGTGTCGCTGCAGCGTCTTATGCTTGCGAAACGTCTCATTGCAGGGCGGATAATCGCGGCATCGGTATCTCTCGGCGCCCTGGTGCACGAGCCCATGGCGTTCCAGTCGCTGACCCGTGGCGAAGCCCTTGCCGCACTGCTGGCAGACAAACTTGGGGGTTTTGAGGTGGGCCGAGTGGATGTGGCTATTGAGGTACTTCTTGTCCGGGTAGGCCTTGTCGCAGCCTTCGTATGTACACTTGAAGGGGCGCTCGCCAGTGTGACTTCGCATGTGGGACTCGAGGCGTGCTTGGCGGTTGAACATCTTGCCACAGGAGGGGTAGGGGCAGGGGAGCGTCTTAAGGTCGGAGGGACGCTTGGTGCGGCCTGTGGCATCTGATGTCTCTGTGACTATGGTGGGAGGGGTCGGGACATCGGATTGGGTTTCGGTGGTATGCCTCGAGTCGTCGCTAACAACAGAGGTAGTATCCTCCTTAGCTGTAGATATGTCAGCTAGCTGGTCTTATCTTCCCAATTGGTGACCATGAGGCTGATTGTGTTTGACATTGGGGGGTGCAATTCGCATGCTAATGAGGTTATCCACATACCAGGACCATCAGCAGTATTGGGCAGCTTGGCCTTTTTCTGCGTAGTGCCATCATTGGCGCCATTGGCGACCAGCTTTCGCTTGACCATTTTTAACTCTTGTAGGAGTCTAAGAGCAAGTTGATGGAGATGCTGTTTGTTGAGAATGTCGGCGATGGTATCAAAGTGTCGGTGAGTTTAGAGTTGGGATGGAGAGGGATCGTCGATTGCCATGTGCTCGACTTGTCCGTCGAGGGAAGCCAATGAGAGAAGAATGATTGGACTATTGGGCAGATCACAATGTGCTACAGGCAACAGTAGGAGATCCACAGCTTGAATTATGGCTGGCAAAGTCAAAGATTGACCAGCATCAGCTGCTGTGTGTCTCGTGTGAAGATTGCTGGATAAGAATCTTGGAGTTGAACGAGGTTGTCTCCTGGTGCGTCTCCAATGATCTTTTTTGTGGAGACTGGCCCGTGCACCCCAGGCACTTGGGAGATCTATCCCTGCAGTCTGGGCAGCCTAGCAGCCTGCCGCCAAATTGTAGAAAGTTCAAGTTTTGCGACTCTAACCTGCCACCAAGAAGCAGCTTCACTCAGTTTCCAACAACCCGACTCTCTTGGTAGCCTCCCCCACCCCCCAAAAACACGCAGTCAGATACAAAGCCAAGACTCCTAGAAGAACATGTCTGATTACGGCGGCGAGGACGACTTTGGTGACCAGGTTGGCGGTGGTGAAGGGTGAGTGCGCTGTGCAGACAAGGAGCCTGTCTTGCGCCAGATGCTAATGCGAATGATCCCAGTGAGGTTCCATACTACGAAGACGAAGAGCCGCAAGAGGAGTACGAGCCCGAGCCGCCAGAGGACGGCGAGGAGCTTCCCGTCGGCGACGACGAGGCAGAAAACGTGATTGTCTCGGGCGATCCTGCAGCCGCCGCGAAGGAGAACGCCAAGTCGCACAAGGACAAGAAAATTCCCAACGACCAGCGCATCACTACCCCCTATATGACTAAATACGAGAAGGCCCGTATTCTGGGAACGAGGGCTCTACAGATCAGGTATGGATGGCTTGGGCCGCCCCGTTGGGGTCAAGCAAGAGAAGGGGCTAATACTCGAGTAGCATGAACGCTCCTGTTCTCGTGGATCTTGAGGGAGAAACCGACCCGCTTCAAATTGCTATCAAAGAGCTGCGCGAGAAGAAGATTCCTCTGATTGTGCGGCGATACATGCCCGATGGATAGTATGTCTTGATGGTTCTTTTCTGAGTATGTGGGGACCAGCTTACTGACCTTTGTAGCTACGAGGACTGGACTTGTGAGGAGCTCCTTCAGTGATTGCGAGCGCAAACTTGCGAGCTTCATGGTGGTATCAGGTCGATGATGATTTACTGCGCGCCGCTTTCTCGGATTGCGCTCTTACATTAGCGAAGGCGTTCAGGTTGGAGAGAAAAGAGAAGAAAAAAACAGAATGATTGCTGGAAAAGGAACCACTAAACTGGCTTTCAATCCGAACTTGAAGATTTGGTTAAGCTTCTCTGTACTTGCACGCAAGTCTACTCTATGGCCTGTGTCTTCAGTCCTCCTCCCACCGCCCTGCGCCGCGCCCATAACAACTCGGAGACGAGAAGACGCCATCGGATCACCATCCCCTCCATAAATTTGCTACGGAGGCATATCGGGCCCGAATAGAGAGCATCTCATGATTCCGTCGAAGGGAACCTTGCCAGGGAGCGGCTTGTGTTGGCAATTCCGGTGCTGACGACGCTGCATGGCCAGCAGTTTACCTAGGTATACAGCTCTGGGCAGAAAAGACTGGAGAAAACCTGAAGAGGGTTTTAGATTGTGGCAGCGATCACGACTCCGACCTCACCCGGTGGATGTCTTTCTCCTTAGCTTACCTTTCGACCTTTGGTAGCTAGCTGCTGTTAATTTGAAGCACTCATTCCCGAGCTCTCGGGTCCGACGTTGAGCTCTGTCATCCCCTGTCCTGTTTTTGCCAGGCAAGCCTCATTGACGTCCAGTGTACAGCTGTTCGGAAAAGCAACACGAAAAGCTGCAGGGTGGTCACGACCTGGTGGTGACCCCTCAAATGCCGACAGCCCTGGTCGTGGCAACAAATTCCTGGCTGAGACAAATGGAGTGACACTTTGCACTTACAACGAGAACAACAGGCAGGATACATTGTCAGCAGAAGGTCAAGGTGAAGATTAAGGTCCCCCCCCCCCGCCGGGCGAAATAAGCCACGACCAGCCAGGCTGGCCGGGGAGGCCGGGGAGGCAAGAGACGGCACACTGGGCGGCTGGTACTCTCACTGTGATGCAGCCTACGCCACAGACAGTCTTACACCACTTCACGAGACTCTTGCAAGCTGACCACCACGAAATGGGGAGGCAGTCAGCAGCGGATGCGGCTGCGAGCTGCTCTACCAGCTAAAGACGCTACACCGGCGATTTTCCCCACGGTCACAAAGAGATCATCCTGCCGCACAGGTTCATCTCATACGGTTTAAGCTGCGAGACCCCCTCCTATGGTGATCATTAGAAGGTCGTTCTTGCGGCATGCTTTGCTTTTGCTTCATGTGTGGTGAGAGAAAACGGTCCAAAGCCACAAATCTTTTAAGGTTGTGGCCCATGCCGCCCCTGCCATGCTTTATATATCCCATTTACACAGAAGCACACCACTGACTTCCCACCTTCCTAAGTAGAATCTTCCACTTGTGTTGTCTCACCGGTTTCCATCCAATCCATTATCGACGCCGCAGAGAGGCTTGTCTTACATGGTTTTCCATCTTGTGCTCACGGCTTTTTTGCCCATGTGTTCGTCATCAAGCTTTCTTGTCCGACGGGAGTTTTGCCCCGAATGCTGCAGAGCAAGTGTAGCTGCGAAGTGCATACCGCGCCCCTTCAGAATGGCGTCACGTGTGTCACGAAGAATACATCTCACGAGACTTACACTTTCTCATACACGAGGGTAGTCTTCGGGATTTCATGATCTGAATTTCGTAAGCTCGGCCCCAACAACTGCGAAATCTGGGCAGTCTTCAAACTAGACTTCTTCAAAGTCTCATCAGCCCTCCAGGATTCTCGACTACGATGAGCGGGATCGGTGAATCCTCAAGCCAACATCCGGACATCGCTGGCAACAGCAGCATTCAAAGACCCGGCTTGGTCAGAGCATCACAACATCGTCTTCAGTTCATTATGTGACTATCTGATTCAGAGACCGCACTGCATCCGCTCATCGACGCTGAACGGCATTGATAGATGAGATGGGCCGGTTTACACGCGATTAAGTGCGAAGAGTCATCCGATATTACACAAGTACCGCAGCCATGGAAGCTGTATTAGTCTGGGCGATTTTCCTGGAGTGCCCACTCCCCTACAGAGCCAAGAAGCCATGCTGTGCGACCAACGTTCTCTGCGCGGCTTTGAAACCCAGCCAGCCGGAGAGAATCATGCCACTTGCCGATGGCGCCTGCACTTGTTGCCGACATCCTCCTTCGGACCTCTGCGAAATATCCTGTTCGAGCCCGTAAATCGTGGTCGCATCAAAAGACCGGGGTGCATCGAGTCCGAGGATGAGCTTTGAGAGTCCCATTTTTTTCCTTGTCAGATCAGCGGTGACGCTGACTGACTGAGCAAACGTAGCAAGATGCTACATCAAGTACCTCACACATTGTACCAATCGCGGGCATTTCAGGGTGGCTTTCCGCAGGCATTATCTCATGTTTTACGAAAAGTCAGCACGGGAGGGACCGATGTTCCCAGAGTACCTAAAGTAGTGTCCTGCCGTTCACACCTGAGAGCACTTTGGTCGCCTCGGTGATCTTGATAGACACCTATATGTCAGCCCCGCGCCCATGCTTCCCTAGGCTTGACTAAGATACTATACCTTTTCTCTCTGTGGCGTGCCCAGGGGTGGCACACAATAAGCCGCAATACTCCAATTCAAACAGATCAATGGATAGCGAGCTGCCATCGTGATCAGCTTCCGCCGGCGACGAGAATCGGTCCTTCCAAGCTCTCGGACGAGACACTACTCGTAAGAAATTTTACACTTTGCTCACAGACTCTCCCATCAGGTTTTCCTCAATACATGAAAACGTCTAGTTGGCTGACCAAGTCCGTACCTGCTGTTCAGACGCTAGATATGCAGCCTTGTTTAATCCTGCAGGTTAACCAGCCTAGTTTATTTGAACACGAGTTTCTGGGCGATGTCAGATCTGTTGCTTTCAAGGCTCATTGACCGGTCTAGGGACCTACATACCTCTGCATACCCTCATGAACCGATTGTTGGCTGACGAGGTACATGCATGCATGAGGCAGTCAGCGTCGTTGTGGTGTCGTCTCTGTTCTCAGTATTTCCTTTCTAGGCCAGTCACAGGAATCATGCCTCCTATATCCGGGCTGTTAATACGTTCCCATTGGAGACATAAGCCTATCCCGCAGCCTTATTAGTGGGCTGCTCACTCTCTTCACGAATGGCTTCTCGTATAGAAAAAGGCTCTTTTGGGGAAGACTTAATCTGGGTGAGTTGACTGCCAGCTCATAATGTTTAGGTCAGACGCTGACAAAAGGCGTGCTGTCATCGTGGAAACACCTCTAGCTTGCAGTAGCTTACAACCTCGACGATCGAATACGCAGGGGATGCCCCGGGGCCCTAAACACCCCCCTCCGGCCGGCTACCAAAAACCAGCCACTCAGCCACTGCACTACCTTACTGCACCACTTCACACCCGTCCCGCATTGGCTTGGTGATCACAACAACCGTGCAGTCCCAGCCCTGTGTATTATCATTCACTGCAGGCCTTCCATCCGAAGAAAAAAAGAAATGAGCCCACCATGTCCAACTTTGACAGACGCACGGGGTAGCTAGGTACTGGAAATCGCACGTGCAGCTCGCTACAAGTACACGCCAGGCTTGGCAAAAAGGACTAGTCTCGCGCTGGTCTGTCAGCTTATGGGCAAAGATCTGGGATCCAACCTCGACATTCTCCTCGACGTGTCCGCCATGGCCATGGAAGTTCACAGAAAAGAGGGAAACTGGTCCTTGGACCCATGCTCGTGGCATCCCGGGGTACAACCAGTCGAGGCTACTCGTCGGCAAGAAAGCATGTCACCGTTGTTCCACCGCGTCAAACGTTTGCTCAGCTCTCCTTCCCCCCCTCCCCGCCTTGATCGGGCCCTCCACATGGCATATCCTGCCTTGCGAATCATCGGGATGAACAAACACCCTAGGGAACATGGCGGCCGAAGTGCAGCAGCAAAGAATGACGAGCCTTGAGTGCGGTAGTGTCATCAGGTTTACGGGCTTTCCCTCTTTCCATGATGTTGCGCATGGTGGGCCAGATAGCATATAAACCGCGAGGTCTCCCTCGATAGTCTCCCATTGACCTCCTGCTTTTGTGCTATCCCAAATAGGTCGTTTCCCAGCCTGCCACCTTATTTGTTGGATCTTCACATAGTAGCCTTACCAAAAGGTTATTTAAACCCAGTCCATTTCCCAGCATTGGTCCCAGCATTGGAATCAGTCCGCCCTAGTATTCTCATCATTCCAAAGTGGAACTCTTTAAACGTATCCTTACGCTGTCAAGATGAAGGCATACATCTCACTGCTGCTGGCCATTGCTGGCCCGGCTTTTGCTGAGGAGCTTCAAGCTCGTGGTGGAGGTGGGGATGATGGCGGATATGGAGGCGGAGGCGAGCCCACGACGGCATGGGGAGGCGGCGGTGGTGGCTACAGCACGACGACCGACGTGATTTACACGACAAGTATGTATACCTATTTCATATATCCTCTGCCGGTGACGCAATTGCTGCGTCTTTTCATCCGGTGGTCTTTGAATATCTCCCCTCTCTTGCCGTCAACGTACATACTATATGGTGCGATTCTCAAAACCTGACATTGGTCTTTGATGTGGAATACCACCCTAAATGGACTCTGGAATTCGACCATGCTGGAGTCACTCCTGTGAAAGGTGACACTCAATATTACAGAAGCTGACTTTCGTGCTCTAGCAACCGTGTGTCCCATCACCAAGACCACCACTGAGAAAGGTACTACCAAGGTCTATACTGATTACACAACGTCAACAATCGTGGTCACCAGCTGTCCTGGAGGCGATTGCGGCGGCGCTGTTACAGTTCCTGGACCTACAGCCTATACCACCTCAACTGACGTGGAGTAGTGAGTTCATTCTCTCTTCCTCAATGGCTGCAATCCGAATGTTAATTTTTGGCAGCACTTACACGACCACCTGTCCAGTAACAGAGACCGTCACTGGTCCTGGAACTACGTATACCAAAGTCTACACCACGACGTCGGTGGTCAAGGTAAGAGTTTAGCCCCTTCGTCAGGAAGGCCCAAAACAGCCTGCTCAATGGAGATAATTTAAGGAGGTTCGCCAATTTTTTTATAGAAAGACGCTGACTAGAAGGCTATAGACTATTGTACCAACCACGGCTGTCCAGACCGTTCCTGGCCCAACTTCCTACGCCAGCTCTGAAGTTGTTGAATATTCTACGAGCACTTCTTTATGCCCTGTCACTGAAACTAAGACTTTGAGTGGCTCGACTTACACCGTGACGTGGACTTCGACCTCACTGGTTGTGTGAGTCTTTCACTTGCTCTCTCCGAGCCCCGCATCTGGATTGGCTGCGGTTTTGTAATGTGTTCGCCTTCTAACACATATTCATAGAGATGTTGTTCCAACAACGGCCTATGATACAACGAAGCTGCCCGATCAAACAAAGACCACAGAGGTCGTCGATTATACCACATACACGTCGCTGTGTCCTTATACGACAACCCTCACTGAGGGTGGAAAGACTTACACCAAGACACTGACCAGTACGTCGACGATAGTCACGGAGGTACCTACGGCCATTACGGAGACGACGCAGCTGCCAGATCAGACAAAGACTAGCGAGGTTGTCGATTATACGACATACACATCTCTGTGCCCTTACTACACAACCGTCACGGAGGGCGGCAAGACTTACACGCAGACACTGACCAGTACCTCGACGATCATCACAAAAGTGCCCGAGACTCTTTCAAAGACCGTGTACACAACTTCTATCACCACGGCCTATCAGACCACAGATGTATATGTGACAGAAACGTGCCCAGTCACATCATAGTAAGTAGAACCATCTCGCCGATGAGCTTTGAGAAGCCTTCACACTTGACGCATGGCTCTAACGTATTGTAGCACCACGGTCGTGGAGGGCTCGACGACAGTAGTGACCAAGACTGATACTAAAACTCTCTCCATCACCAAAATTTACTCTACAACCGTACGTTCAGCAGCAAAGAGTCGAACACAATTCGATCTCTCCGAAGAACACTTCTCGCCCCTTTTTCATACCATCTCAAGCTAACTCTCATTTTCAGGAGATTATCCCCGTATACAGCACCGTCGAGGTGGACACCACGGTAGAAGTCACTGTTGGAGGCGGCCAAACCGTATCCGAGTACTCGACCTATGTTGTCACGCAAAATGGTACCTTTTACACGACCAAGTCGCTGCAGCCGACAAGCGTTGTCATCCCCACCACATATACCACCTCAGGACACCCGGTTTCCACAAGCACCACCAGCCCCTCAACCTCGTCGTCCGCAGTGGTGACCGCTGGCGCCGCCTCGTCGCAGCAGGGTCCCGCCGTCGCTTTTCTGGCGGGTCTGTTTGGCCTCGTGGCTTTGATTTAAATGAAAAAGGAATACTGCTTGGTTATTTCAATGGCCTATTTAGTGGTGAGAGACGAAAGGAGGTACAGAACTATTAATTTTTCACGTGATATGTGACCGGGGGGTTCCCCCATACAGAAAGGATCTGGGCAGGACACATTTTTATTGACCAACGTTTTATGACTTCTTTACACTCCTTACGACCGTCATGAATCAAGCATTGGGGTGGTCTTGGGCGGCACTAGATTTAATTTGGGTTTTCATACTGGGGGGGGGGGGTCCAACGAATGGGTCGGAAACTTCACGTCACCAAGCAAGGCGAGCTGGTTATTTTAATCATGTTATTCTGAGGGTACTTCTACATTCTGTAAAGTATTCCTCATTCTTTTCTTGTGAATAGAATTCCATCTGCAACCGACAAGAGAGCGCGGAATGAGAAAGGGGAGAGGTAGGGTAGGGTAGAGTAGCACTCCACGTCAATGGCAGACATTTCCCAGCTAGCGAAACACATCGGGAACATTGAATGAGCCATTTCATACGTCGAACAAGTTTTCTTCCTCGCAGTGAGTTCTAGTCAATCAAAGCGCTCGATTAAACAACGACCGATGATGATGCTGGCAGGCAACTGGACACGGAGGACCGCTTCAGAGGGCGTCACAATTATTTTCCTAGTCTCCACTCTCGTCACGAGGAGCTTTCATAGCATGGCTGTCTAGCACGTTGATTTTAGTCTCCTTTGTTCAAATAAATCTGTTCTACCCTAATTTCTCCCCTGTAGATCCAGGCCTAAATGGCGGTAGTCACATGGGGCCAAGCCAGCCCGGCAGCACCGGCTCCTTCTCGTACCTGGCCAGACTAAAATCTGACAGTCTACCTACCTAGGTTCATGTACAATACGTAGTAAGAAGGGCAAAAAAACGACAGGCTTCACAGCTCGTATTGGTCCTGCACATGTCTCCATGCAGGGCCGACGAGAGCCCGTGTGGTCGTTGTCGTTATGAGAACAGGGGTCCAAGCAAGGTTTTGTGGGGTCAAAATGCACAAATCCACAAGTCTATTCTAACCTTAAATAAATGATGATAACTACCCGATACGCACGTTTGCAAGCTATACAATCCTTGCTAACGACATCATCCTGCTGAACGTTAGTGAACCCGAGTCTCTGGGCAACCTTTCGGGACACGATGTCACGTCGTATTTCAGTTCATACGACAGTGGAGGTGTGCTGCTTTCCCAGATGGGTCAGCCCTATGATGCAGATGGGGAAGGAAGCATCTCGTTCAATGCGCGAGCTTCCACATGGCGTCAACGGCGAGCGCTGCGGAAAGCTCCCCGGCTTCTCTTTACGACGTCCAAGTTTTCCGATAGTCTACGGGAGGCGAGGACCTCTTACTGTCTCTCTCCCCTGTCTCTCTCTGCTTTTCTTCCATCATATAGCCAAGACTAATAATCAACTCGGTCTGCTTTCGAAGAAGATCTCATGCATCGGAATATGCCGCAATCTCTGCCAATATCCTCTTTTATCGATGACAGCGAGCAACAACTGATAGGGTAGCCGGGGGCTACGTTTATAATACCAGCATACTTCACGCTTGCATATATACCACACAGCTTTGGCTTTAGTCTTACACGACGGGCCGCCGGGAGATATCGGATTGATTCTGTAGATTATTTATAAGTCGCTCGTAACGCACTTTGGGTTTATATATATCGAGTGAGATATATATAAGTGCTACTCTAGACTTCCTTGCCTGCAACCACTCTGTCTTCACTTACCCCTCCTCGTCTATATCCAAGTCTATATCCAAGATCTTTACATCATAATATTAATAAACCGGGTTATCCATGAAAGCGGTGCAGTATGATATTGTTGAATTCGAGGGTTATATGCAGCTGAAAGCCTGTTGCCTGATGTAATTATGTCAGGGACGCTCGGAGAAACCAAAAGCACACAGGCTATCAGGACCAATCAATATATACCTTATTAATTTCAGACAACAGATGAAAGCGATTTTGATTACAATGATATTGTTGTCCTGTGCCGAACTCGTGGTCGTTGAATCACAACCCACCGTGTATCCGGCGGTATGGACAGGATGAAGCAGGGCAGTAATAGTAGATGGCGACCGGCTTGTTATTCGGTGGGAAGCATGCTTGCGTATCTATTGGGCCCATTTGACCGTACCTGCTGGCGCTGTTGTTGATTCCGTAAAGCTTTCTGTCCTTTGGATAGCTTGATGGCTGCGCTGTAGCGGTCAGAGCACCGAGAAGGGTCATCTTCTCAGCAGATACTGTACGGTAGGCGAAGTATTGGGTAGTTGACAGAAAATCCCAAGTGAAGAAACGTGGAATGTAGGAGAGCCAGAGGTGGTGAGGCTGGGACCGAGACTGGCTGATCAAAACCTGCCTCGATACGTAAGACCCTGCTGGTTGCTTTTGCGATTTGAGTAGTAGTTCGAACATGGTGGCACGACAAGAAATCTCCAGCGACACCAAGGTCCCGATGCCGCCCAGAAGGCCAGCCACAAGCAATATGAAACGCTGCTAGCCTATGGCCTGTCAGAGGGTGCTATAGAACTTCCTGGAAATACATGGCCTTGCAGAAACCATGGTGATGTGATTCTTGTCCTTGACTCATACTCAGCCCGCAGAATTCCAATATTCATTTCAAGGCATCTTTCCAGGGAAAGTAATCTAAATATATATATCTTTACACAGATTATAATCACAATGGCTTGTAAGGAGGGATCATATTTTAATTACGTCGGCACAACGTGGTTTGATAGGAGGTTCCGTGGCACTGGAGTAGCGTATGTTCAGCAAAATCGGATCCTGCTCACACTCACAACCTTAATGATCGCAACACCCTTCTGCATACCCAGCTATCGTATTAGTTCGACCTTAAGCCCATGAGAATTTTTCAAATTGCCATTAGCAATTTCCTATCATACTAGAAAAGTAATCAACCTCTTTGTTTTGTTTCCAATGAAACGAATTCGATACAATGATGTATTTATTAGTTCTAAGTAGCTCTTGTATATTTATCACGTATATAAGGAGGTACCTCTGCACCCGAAATTCTATCACAAACTCCCCTTACTAGGCCAATGAGTAAAGCAAAGGTACTCACAGGTATTTGTATAATAATTACACGCAAGGATACTGGTGCCCGCACCGAACCGTCATACCTTCCCAACATCCGGTCTCCCTTCGTCCATGTCCGCGGCTGAAACTACGCAAGATTCCGCTCATGGTGCCGCACATTTTCCAAGTTGGTGTCGACGATGTCTTCGAGGTCTCGTCTAGATTTGAAAATTGATGAGCAAGTATTAGAACGCTGCAATCTCGGTCGGAGCAGCAATGCGCTTGTCAAAGGACGGCTGGTCGACCAGGGTGTATGTGAAGGGCACTTCTTTGATAGTAGGCTCAGAAACCGTCGATCCAGTCTTGGCCGAGGTTGTAACAGTAGAGAGTGTCGTCGCCCCGGTTGATGTGGTGACGCTGCCAGAGGATGTCTTGACCGTTGCCGATGAGCTGGTGGTTTCGGCGGCTGAGGTTGTCTTGGCTGAGATTGTCTTTACTGAGGTCGTTTCGACAGAGGTTGTCTTGGCCGAGGTCGTCTTGGCTGAGGTCGTCTTAGCTGACGTAGTGGTCTTTTTGGAAGTCGTAGTTGCTTTTGCAGCACGTTTGGCCACATTCTCTGGCTCATCAGGTAGGTTCACTAGATTCTTGTCAAAGTAGTTCACTTCCAGCTTGCTCGAAGTCATCTTGCACGAGCTGCAAGGGTTGACCGGCGAGCCAGTCGTATCAGTCTTGCCTGAGAAGGTGCCGTAGGTGGCCATCATCAGACCATTGCCCTCTGAGCCACCGTTCTGGGTCTGGTCCGACTCAAACTGGTACAGAACATTATCTTCAGCGTGGTTGGCGGTCCCGGTCTTCATTTGCCACCAGACAGGGGCGAGTGTCGGGCCGTTGGTTTTCATTGCATTCAAGCGATCACCTCGAGCAATGGAGCCGATATACACCTTGCCTCCGGGGACCCAGAGCGCGGAGACGAGGCAATTCTTGTTGCCCTGGGTCCAGCCGTTTGACTGTGCGCTTAGCCAGTTCCAACCCATGTTTGCGATCTGTAGGAGCTGAGAGTAGGTGATCGTGTCCTTGTAGTGAGCAGACACATCGAGCTCTTGGACCCAACTTGCAGAAGTGCCGGAGCCAATGGCGGTCATCGACTGAGTCGTTGTCACGGCTTGATATGCTGCCAGACATTGTGTGATGAATGGTAGCAAGAAGGCCAGTGTGAAAAGAGACTTGAACATGGCTGAAATAGTGTACGAAGAGCAAAGAGGCTCTTCTCAGCGAATTATATGTATAGGTAAGGATACGAAAGGAGTGTTTTTAGCAATTGTATGCACCTTCCTGAGAGCTGAGAGACGCAAAGAAAGCAAATGTTGTTCAAACGCAAGACAAGATGATGAATAACCCGACCAGCGAGTTGAAGAATGACTTCGAGCAGAAAGACGGGATAGTAAGTTATTGATGCTGCGATGCTCTTCTCCACTCATGGGAAACGCAGAAGTTTCTCGTCCTTTATATCTTCCATCCTCAAGACACCCCGATCCTGACTTTGATCTACATTTTGCTCTCTATCACGGAGTGTAGGGGAAGTGTGAGCACGTATGCTCCAGGCCCATCCATTGTGACTCAGCTTTCGACGGGCCACTTGCTGTGGTCGTAAGCGGTTACACGCAAGACGACCTGTGAGGATCGATGTCCTTATTGCTCTTAATCTAGCTGAATAATTCTTTCATCGTGTGACAGCATACATGCTAGAAGCCTCGTGTCTTGTCGCAGACTGAGGCCGATGTTGTGAGATGTTTCTTTGCCACTTTGGGGCTCGAGGTGAGTTGGACACGGCCAAGTTGATTGATGTCTGGTCAAAGGATCAGTCTGTTTCATCCGTTGAGGTAGGAATTTTGAAGCTATACCTCAGGCTACCTAGACAGGAAGATATAGCCTATGTCTGACGTGAATCCTGAATGTTTCGAGCTACGACCATAACATGGATCCATACTGTTTGCGTGTGTATCTAAATCTCCGTTCAAGGCAAATATCTGCCCAGGAGACGGCCTATGTCTGACCTCCATAGTTAATATAAAGGCCAGAAAGGTGACCTGGCGTAAGCCTCAGGAGGAGTCAGGGTTTCACTAAACGTGGACCTTGCAGCCCGCTGACTGCAGTACTGCGCCGATCGGGTCAGCGCAGCGGTGGGCCCGCGGGGCGCAGCACCGCCCAATGGGCTTGGTCAGCGCGCCTAGTACTGAACATGCCTCCAGGCCACAGCTTTCAGCTTTAAGTTGCTCTACCTGTCTAGGAGCTCTTTAGCTGCAGAATTGTCTTCAAAGCTGGCCGAGGACGACACCTCCGATATTACGATCAAGGGAATTCAAGCGCCAACCCCTTTCACCATCATTTATGCCAGTTGCAACAGTGCGTTGCGTGGCGGCTTCAACCAATGACCCAAGTCACCACGACGACTCATTCACCACGCCATGGACTCCGCCCTGCCTCGTCAACAAAGTCCCCAATTGGGATCTGCCATACTACGGTTGAATCCATACTTGAGGCAAATCATCTACGAATATCTAGGAGCTCGCGAACCAAGTGTCCCCACCTCCTTGAACTACCGCGACTCTAGTCAAACTTTGACCTACCCATCCTCCAGTCACACCTCGTCTAGGCCTCGAGGATTTCACGGCCTTCTCCTCTCTTGTCATCTTATATACAATGAATTGTCCCGCCTGGTTTATTCTACAAATCCCTTCGTCGTCGAGTACTGCGGCGAGGGATCCCTCGAGCCGCTCCGGAACCTGAGGCCACCGAATTGTGCCTTACTGACCTCCCTGTGCGTAACTCTAGAGGACAACGAGTGCTTTCAATTCGCACATCAACCTGCCGACTGCATGGGTACTTGGCCGTGCTGTAAGAAGTATGGTCCGCAGGATTGCAATAGCAGCTGTCAACATGGTGAACCTTCTGTCAACGCTTTGGATGCGAGGCTTGCAGAGTGGGACACCATTTCGTCATATCTTGCGTCGAATATGAGGGATGGCACCTTGGACTTTGCTCTCGTCTGCGATGTCTTCCCTGGGCGACTTGCAAATTCATTACAGGCGGCCAAGGCAGTGACGACGTCAATTCTGCGCTTGCCGAGGCTTAAACACTGCTCTATTCGACTGTGCATAGAGCCAGACCCTGAGCTCCAACAACTCGCGGACGAGACGGTGTTACGTGCTCGTCGCATAATATCGACACCTATCTCGCTTTTGACATCGAACCCTGACAAGCAGGCGTCTACAACTGCTTCATCTGGCGTCTCTGGCCTTCTCTCGCTCCCGACCGAGCTTCGTCTGCGTATATTACAGTACACCGATCTCATCACACCCTGGAAGGAGGTGTGGTGGAGTCCTCAAAACCAGCATTTTGTCGTTGGTAACACTTACTGCGAGATCACGGAAAACATGGGATTGGAGTGCCCGCCAAATCGCCATCATGGCTGCCAGTTTCGCGAGTGTGCTTTGCCAACGTCTTGCTGCAGGTCCAGCTTTTGCCGGAAGAAGCACAGCGCTATGTCATCCATGGCAACGTGCAAATGCTGGGAAACACCAGAGGCACTCTTCCTGGTGTGCAAGGCCCTCTACAAGGACGCTCAAGCTGTATTCTACTCGGAAAATCGGTTCGTCGTCTTTGACCGTTACTCGAACCTGCCTTGGAGGCGAGACGTCGAGTGGGAGGATGCAGCTGGGAATGACAATCGCGAGGGCTATCCGTACCCTCGCCTCGGTGTGAGCAGATTCCTGAGGGACATCGTGCCTACAGACTGCCTGCGATACCTCCGTTTCCTCGAAATCGTCTATCCTGCTTGGGACGCCCATGTCTGGCCGCAAGAAGGCCAACCGGTTCTACAAGAATGGGCTGACACGCTTGAGTGGGCGTGGGGCCATCTCAATGGGAGCGGACTGACTGTTCGTATGATCGCTATGGATGCCAGCGACTGGGAGCAGCCATTGTCCAGGGAATGTATGACACGCGAGCAGGGAATACAGGTGATTTCGGGTTATATGCGCCTTCTCCGCCCGCTGACAAGGCATAGAGAGCTGAGGCGATTCTATGCCCAACTCGTATCTCCTTGGAGGTGGAACAGGAGCATCAGTGTAGGCCAAGAGGCAGCTGAGATTGTCGAGCGGATGCTCAAGGAACGGGCTGAGAAGCTTGTTATGGGAGATAGGTATCTCTCGTTCAAGGATGGTCACGAGGAACCTTTAGAAAGTGTTTGGCACCATTCTTCTAATAGAGTCGTCTGAGATCGTGTTGTTTTCTAAGGATATTCAGATAATAGTATGACGGGATGAAGCCACTTGTATATGCCAAAATTCGGGTCGAGCCAAACTTTGACGAGAACGACGCTTTGAAATAGAAATCATACCTATTCTTGGAGGTGGAATTGAAATCCACTTTTTTGCAACTCGTATATCGTGTTGTCTAGGCACATATACTTCTTGAAACCAAAGCAATAGTTTCAAGAAACAGGACAATGAAAATAATCAAATTAGACCTAGGCACTCAATGTAGTCTGTTGTCAATTTGCCAAGGGTTCCTAAACGAGCGTAGTCAATTCTAGTATATCAACCAAAATACAACAATCATTGTGTAAGACTTGCTGACCACCATCTTTGCTTGCACCAGCTATCAGTCACCACGCCAAATGTGGCTCGAAATCCGGCATGACCGGACATCCGAATTCCACCATTCTGCATCCATGTGCCACGACGTCCAAGCACTGCAAGCAGCGGCACAGCAACACCTGCCATAGGTTAAGCAATACATAAGCTTGATGGAGTACTCGAGCTAATTCAAATCCAGCATACATGCCTAACACCTGCTCCATTTTTTTCTTATGCGTTGATAAGAGATCAACGTCGACAACCCCACCCCTATTGTTCGAATTGGCATAATGTCGCAGAAACCCACCGAGCGAGGTTACCTGGAGGCCTTCTTCGACAAACTCGCAGCTTGGCAGTTTGGCCTTACCCCAGAACGTTCCAGCTACACCACGCATGAAGTGGAAATACCCCTCGAAGGCGAGGAACACATCAAGCTTGCTGCAACCGTCTTCCTAGCCATTCCACCCAAGGCCAAGAATGTCCAGGCCGTTCCACTAGGCACCATCCTCGTCCAAAGCCCGTACGGTCGGAGCGCACCTTTCTCCCTCCTCTGTGCTCGCGTTTGGGCCGCGCGTGGCTACCATGTGCTCTACGTCAGCACACGAGGCTCCTTTGGCTCCAGCGGGGTGCAAGACCCGGCTCGGACAGACAGAGCGGACGGACCCCGCGTGGTCCGCTGGATGCGCAAGCAGGCGTGGTACACGGGCAGCTTCGCGACGTGGGGGATGAGCTACCTGGGCTACACGCAGTGGTCGCTGCTGGCCTCGGACGAGCCGCTCGGCGACATGGCGGCCGCCATCATCTCGGTCGGGCCACACGACTTCTCGGATCTGCTCTGGGGAACGGGTGCGCATTGGCTTCCGAGCGTGGACTGGGCGCAGATGCAGGGGCAGATCGCGTCCTGGAGCTGGTGGCGGGCCTTGTATGAGTTTAGCAGGGCGGACCCGAACCAAAATAATGCCACCAAGAGAGCGGTGCCGTTGGATGATGGCGTGAAGTCTTTGCTGGGTGGTGCAGAGTCTCCGCAATACCAGTTTCTGCACAAATGGCTTGTTAATGAGTACATTGAGAAGGACGAAGCTGGTCTTTGGGAGCCTATGAAACAGCACAGGGCACTACAAAGAGCAGACATTCCCATTCTGTTGCTTGCGGGATGGCAGGACATTTTTGTCCGTGAAAACTTGGACCAATATGAACAACTGAAGGCCAATGGATGCCAGGTTGGCTTGACGGTCGGCCCTTGGCACCACGGGGAGGTTGGCCCCGCGGGTGGTGTCATGCAAGAGGTCCTAGACTGGCTGGACAAATATCTGGCGAAGAAGCCGGTAGATAATCGACAAGCACCAGTGCGAATCGACATCACCGGCTCGAACGAGTCGCGGTGGCTGCCTTCCTGGCCACCAGCAACGAAGCCCCTGGAACTGTATTTGGACACCCCGGGAAAGCTCTGCAGCAGCTCACCCGAGAGGATCGACCAGTCCCAGTTCACGTTTGACCCTCATGACCCGACCCCGACCATGGGTGGTGGCCTCCTGTTCAAAGGAGGCTACGTGGATGACTCTGCACTGGCCAAGCGAGCCGATGTCCTTAGCTTCGACATGCCTGTGGATGAGGACATTGAGGTAATAGGAATACCACGCATTCACCTTGCTCATAGTAGCGATAACCCACACGTGGACGTCTTTGTGCGGCTCAGCGAAGTCAACCGCAAGGGCGTTTCGCGTAATTTGTGCGAGGTGTACAAACGGCTTGACGCCAAACGCGCTCACCAGCCCGGCCAGTTGGCAACCGTCGAGCTGGAGCTATCACCCGTAGCACATTGCTTCAAAAATGGGACACGAATTCGTCTTCTTGTTGCTGGTGGAAATTTCCCACACTACTCTTACAACTTGGGCTCGGGGGAGCCCCAGGCGACCGGCACGACCCTGCGACCAGCGAAGCACACAATTCAAACTGGCGGAACGGGAGGATCTAAGTTTATGCTGCCCATTTCATCGAAATGATGAGATCTAATTGGTTATTTTGAGCAACAGGGTCATGTACAGGAACCAACAACGAGCGTTGGATGACTTGTTGATAGGTGCCTAGGTACCTACCTGGTAGGTAGGCTTCAGGTCGAAATTCGAGTCCAGGCACCATGGCTGGAATGGGCGACAAGGAGATGCATGGGTTCAAAACCGCTAGATTGACAGTTTATAGTAGGTAGGTACATTATGAGGCTTTTCAGCTTTCTTTAATCTGATATAATACTTCGGCCTCTGGTCCATGACTACCTAGGTAGGTAAGTACCACAGACGTCCCTAGCTTCATCAGGAGACGCTGTTACTCAGACTGTCGTTGGACTATGCAGGCCCTGATTATGCATCCGGAAACATTTGGGCATGATAGGATGGGCTCCATAATTATATCCCTTTTTGGTCTTCACCATGGCAGTTGCAAAGGCGTTGGCAAGTCATTGCCAATGGTGGCCTCCGCCGTGCCAATATCACCTACTAGAAGTTAGTTCAAGTCTCCCCACAATATGATAAATAAAGCCACAAAACGAACCTGGTCCTCTCGGTGCCCAATATTCACCAGACTTGCTCATATCGAGTTTCTCGGCCCACTCAATTAAGCTCTCTGCAGCCTCTTCAGGCGTGACAGCTGTACCGACCCATCAGCGTCCATATACATCACTACGAAACCACTGCGTCAGACGAAATTACTCACCTCCACCATCGTCCCAGAACTTATCAAAGCCCACACCCTTCGTCATCTCAGTCCTCATGAACCCAGGATGCACGATACTGACCACGACACCGGCATCCTTCATATCTAGGCTCAGCAGCTTGCCCGCCATGTTCAGAGCAGCCTTGCTGGCGTGGTGACCGTAGTTGCCACCACCCTCGCTCTCATGACGCAAAGTGATACTTCCCGATTCAGAAGAGACAAGAATGACCTTCGAACCCTTGGCAATCAAGCCGGCGTGAAACAGACTGTGGACAATGAAGACAGGGGCGATGGCACTCGTGGTATACATGGTGCTCTGCTCATCCCAGTTGGGGCCCTTGTCCTTGGTGAAATCCTCAGTCGTAAACCGACCAGCGGTGATAATCTTGGGGGAGATTGGTCAGTTTCTTGGAAAATAATTGAAAAAAAAAAAGGAGAAAAAAGGGGGGGCCTTGGCAACGAACCACAACGTCGAGGGGCTTCTGGTCCTGAAGCTGGCCGACTATCTTGTCGCCTACGTCTGATTTCATGAGATCCACATCGTGAAGCCATTTGACGCTTTCGGGCGAATCCTTGGGTGTCGAAGTAGATCTTGCGGTGCCAAAAACGGTATTGGAGGATTTCGAGGCGTATTTCTTGGTGAGGGAAGCCCCCAGGCCCCGCGTGGCGCCCACAACGAGGACTGACGCCATGATGCTCACTGGCTGGGGAGCTTGAAGGTTTCGATCGGGTTGTAGATACGCAAAGAAAATTCAGGAGTCCTTTTTTAGGTGTATAAACACTTTGCTTGAAGCTTCTCAAGGAAAAGAGGAAGAAAGATTGAACACCAGGTCTGGAGGATACCAAGTCAATAAAGAAATGATGTGAGGGAGGTGTGATGTGACCATTCTCAGTACTTACGAAATAGATGATATGACGTCAAGTTGAGGCTGGATTAGGATTGCAGAAGTACTTCTCAGTAACATTTCGATTTTGATCTGTTAGCGCTCACTCTCCTTCTCAGATGCTTTCGCAGATAACAACTTTCCAATGGACAATACTGTTGCTATTCTACAATTTTGTTGGTTATATACAAGTCTGTCAAGCTATTTACAGGAGTTCCCTTGCTGACAAACCATATCTTATGGTACCTAGGCACCTTAAGTAGACCGATGGCCCTTTACTGATTCACAAACTGCTCAGTATGGGACTTATACAAAGACGATGTGTCCAAAACCACACCGCTGCTGGAATCAATAAAATTGATCTCCAAATTGTTCTCATCCTGGAAAGTCAGAGTCGCATAGCTGAAGTCATCGGCATACGCAAACCGATTCGCCGTGACATTGGGCCCAATGGGCGTCGTGCCCTCAATGTTGCCCGCGCCTCCAGCAATGATATACATGGGCATCGTCGGGTCGTTGGTACCATTTGGGTCGACCGTGCCATTGTACACGGGCGCGAACCGCTGCGAGTTGTGCACGTGGCCAAAGATGCCCAGGTCGACACCGTATTGGTACATGAGCCCTTCGAAGGCGTCCTGGCAGGCCGAGCAGGTATTGCTGATGCCAGTCGAGTAGAAAGGCCGGTGGCCGGCGACAATCAGCCACGGCGTAACGGTCCTATCCACCGACGCCAGGTCTGCCTCGAAAAAGTCAATTTGCTGCCCGTCATAGCCGAATGGCCCGCCATCCAAGCCCGAGGAGCCGTATGGCAAGTCCGGCGCGTCCGGAAAGTCCGTCTCGGTGTCGATCATGGTGACGTGGATCATGCCGTACTCGAAGCTGTACCAGAAGGGAGGCTTCGCGAGCGAGGCGGCCTTGTTGGCGTTTATCTTGGCCGTTGTCGATGACGAAGTGGAAGCAAAAGACGTTGGCATATTTTGCCCAAAGCGCACATTGAAATCGGTAAAGTTCTTTTGTCCTTCCGGACAAACTGCCTCGATCGTGATGGTGCCGAGCTCCTCACAGTCGGCCTCATGGTTGCCCGGGCTGGCCATGTAAAGCTTGCCACCAGCGATGGGCGCGAGCTGGTTGTAGAATTCTTCGAGGATGGCTTCGTAGGCATTGACGCCATCGTTGGCGTCCGAGGGGGTCAGATACCAGTCATCTGCGTACCCAAAGTCGCCCGGATGAATCACGAATTCAAAGTCGTCATAGGTGTCTTGCAGACGGCCAATGGTCGTATGGTTTAGTGATGGGTCTACGTCGGGAATGCCCAACTTTCGGCTGCTGTCGTCGGCGGAGTCCACCGTGAAACCATCGGCACCATACACGCCAAGGTCGATCACGGCGTTGACTGTGAACGCCGTCTTGTCACCGGGAGTTCGCGCACTGAAGAACGTTTGCATGGTGGAATTGGTGGAGACGATTTTGTAGTAATATGTAGTCGCCGGCGTGAGGTTTGAGAGAATGACTGTATTTGACCAAGTGCGCGACGTGTTATAGGTGACAGATATATTCGAGCATGACTTCAAAGACATGAGAGTAGTGGTGCCGTACTGTACGCAAGGCTGGTCGAGTGCTTCGTACGTGTTCCATCCCACGGAAACCGCTGTGAGTGGTGATCGCCGAGTTAGCAAGATACATGTGCGAGTTGTGATAAGGGTTATCACTTACCATTCAACCCACTCATAGCTAGACGCTGCTGCGTCGGTGTGGTTAGATCTGAAGGAATGGTAGGGTAATCTGCCGCGGCCGTTACCATGACGGCCAGCAGGGGAAGACCCTTCACGATGCTATGAAGACTGTACATGATGCGGTTGTTCGGCTCACTGCCACACCTGTTGATTTGACAGCCGGAGAGAACCGACGGAGTCTGCAGCCTGGCTGGGAAAGTGATGTCTGCATGACCCAACCGTGGGATTACCTGTAGTTATAGATTGCCGCAAGGCGGAGTGGCCCTCCTGACGAGAGATCGGCTAAAGCAAAGGGGGGGTTTGTGGAATGGCTGTCTCGAGCACGTCGAGGCAATTGTTCCACTCAACGTCCAGCAACCAAGAAATGCTGCGTGGAAACAAGGGGCTGGAAGGAGGTGTGGGTCCAAGGCTACTGCAGATATGGTCGGGCTCATGCATAGGTGGTTCCGGTGAAGTAGTATCAATGGCGCGATTCAAGAAGGACGCACATGGTGTGGATTCATCGCTTAGGTAGGAAAGGAAGCCCAGTGCTGCTAATCCTCCGCGTATGCCGAGCTGCAGTACGATGATACGACAGGAGTCTTTTGAGCCCTGCGCGCACTATGGGCTAAAATATCTGTGTTAAATCAGCTGAAAACATCTTGTGCAGTTTGCAGCTAGCCATAGAGATCTTGTATACTCACACGTTTTCAAGAGGGCTGAAAAGACATGTTCGGTCGCCGAATATGTTTGAGATGCTCAGGTATCGCTTAATGCAGAAGGTGGCTACGATGCAGCAGCAGGGCTGGAGAATGAGGGACGGACTCGGCCGAAAAACAACGCCTGCCGGACCTAGCCGTCGTTTTCTCGCATTGGAAACACCGACAGAGAAGGTGGCATTGTTTTTCGGGTCTTTTTGTTGTTGGTTCAACGCCCTGCTGAGACGAGTAGAAGTGAGCGACCTTGTAGCTGAAGTTCGGAACATCCGATATAAGCTAGGGCTCACGAAGTTGTCCTCCTCCCAAGCAGAGTACCTAATGTGAATGCGCATGGCTTTACTTGACTTCAAGCAACACGAAATTTCAGGTGACCAAGGAGGAAGTCGGCCATCGCTTTGGCTCCATTCAAATCACGAAAAGAGGCAGGTCGACTAGGCCGCGCGTATTCGTAAATCTCTCAAATGTATCTTTCAATATGCGCGTGATTGCCGCGGAGCCCATAGACCCGTCAATTGATTATTCAAATGCAAGCATACTTAGGTATTCCACATCATCAAACACGGGCAGGGGGGGCTATTTGCGGGCTGAGCAGTCCAGACTGAAGCAGAAAGTAAATTGGTATCTGTGCGGTATAAAAAACGTTATCGAGGTGCGTAACTCGTCTGTCCTTGGATTCGCTGTAGGAAGGTCCAAAGCCTTGGACCAAAAGGACTGTGACTACTAGTGACCACCTTGCAAAGAAAATAATCGGTAGACAAGTCTGATAGCTGGAGAAGTTCTGAGACAACTTAGCATGTTGTCGCTTAGCTGTCCAGGTGTATGTAATACATTAAGAGTTATGAAATATATGTTATTAGGGGACGTTCTAAATGGAATATCTGTACGTACTGTACCTAGGAGGTAGGTGAAATTTCACCAACTTACCTCGACTGCTTGTGCAAAATATTCATTTCCTCTTTTCACATCAACTCTCGCAGTTATACAGACCCAATGCAGCCCACGGTGCTCATCTCTGTCGCTCCTGGAGGAGATGTGTGGCCTGAATGGTCTTGGCAAGGAGGAGCATGTTGATCAGCTTCATCTCGCCGAGCTTTAAGAAACTTGGGGGAAGGAGTGGAAGGAAGGCAAGCTGTCGAAGAAATTGATCAAGGAGTTTCAGGTAAGGCTGCTTGTTTGGGACAGGATACAGGAGACCGAAGCGCTTTGGACTGTTCGCATCGGAGCAACCATGAAGCGTTTCTTGGTTAAACAATAAGATAGATTCTGATGAAACTGTGAAGATTAGAGAATTTTAGGTGGGCTACGCGCAGGCCACGTCGAAAGAACACTCAAAGTAGGGAAACGGTGGTGTGTCGCTCCTGCTAGCCTGCACTGTCACTGTGATCATTCACCTGGCCCTCATAGAAAGGGCGGAGAAAGATTCGAGGCAAACAAGCTAAAAGGGCCCAGACAAGGGCGAAGATCGATTAGAACCCAGAACCTTCCTTCCAGAATAAAGGTACTGCCGTATCGCATAAAGGCCCAGATTTGGAATTTCCTGAGCTGGATCGTTTGGTGGGGGAAAATATACCAGGCCCTTTTCTATCCAGAGCAGGAAAGAGGACGAGGCTTCCTTTGATACCAGGGTGAGAAACGAGATACTTCTGCAAACAATGGAAAGGGTGCTTTGCCCTTCTTTCGTCACTTTCTCATCAGCTCTTGAAAGCGTAGTCTATCGTAATCAATATGGGTGGGTATTTGTGTTTAAGGATGATGTAGAGGAGGAGAAACAAAACCTCTAGTCTGACAGCCTGGTCTAGTCTTATACCCCCATAAAGCCTATTCATCGTGCCTGCCTTACACTCTTCATCAAATGGCCATTTATAACATGACGATAAACGAGACAAGCCGCCTTCCTCAGGTGCCCGAAGCTGATCCGATAGCTTGTCCGCTTGGTCTGGCTGGTATTTCTGACGATTAGGATTTTTTCTGATTTTTTTTTTTAAAAAACAAAAACAAAAAACTACGATCACTTCCTCCACCCTTCCCTCTCCTTCTTCTCCGTTCCTTTCACTTTGCTTTGTTTCCTGCCCACTCCCTGCTGGTCTGCCCATCCCGTCTTCATTCTCTCACAATGCGATCGGAGGAGTAGCAACGTGCGTATTGGACGTAGCAAAAACGCCTCCAGCGAGGGGAAAAGGCACAAATAACCGCGTACCGCCGTTTACAGAACCGACACCTAGCGCCAGCATCTACCACCGAGTTGGCCATCAAGTTCCAAAGTCCAATGT